>JAKFGQ010000999.1:0-11231 GCA_021498475.1 Saguinus midas | reverse complement strand
GAGAATGAGACAGAGCTGAGACCTCTTCTGGCCTCTTGTAGCTACTGTACAAGCCCTACACTGCCTACCTCCAGCTGTCTATACAGGAAAAAATAAGCCCTTTCTGTGTTTAAACCTCTGTAGATGGAGGTATTCTGCCACCTGCAGCTTCACATAGAGTTAAACTAAATTTGGCCTGAGACCGACTCCATACTTTGAGTTTCTATGTGGCAAACTGCAACCTAACAATATAATCTTATAACAAACAGCTAAGTGTCAGCCAATCACAGCAGCGAGGCTTCAGTCAGTCACAGCCTGCCAGCTGATCAGACTATGTCCATATAAGGCAAATGCCTTATCACACCATGTCCAAATATGGCAAATGCCCAGCTGCAACCAATAAGCTGTTTCTGTACATCACTTCCTTTTCCTGTCTGTAGATACTGCTTGCCCCCACCTTGCTGAGTGGAGATCTCCCAGTTCTGAATACTGCCCAATTCATGAAGTGCTATATGCTCAAATGAGCTCTGCTAAATTTAATTTGCCTAAAGTTTTTCTTTTAGCAGTAATCATAACTGATGTTCGCAATAAGGTTTTCCTCTACTAAGAAATTCCAAGTAGCAAAATCCAATCAGGATAGAATCAATCACACTTTAGTAGAGCTACTAAGCCCTGCCACAGCTGAGGTCCATCTACAAAATCTGCTTATGGCAATGCCCATATGCTGCAGTGCCTTTCTGCTTCCAGGGAAAATCAAACATTCAGCATTTTATCTCCCTGATACAATCTGAAACTGCCCAGAACATGTCAGAAGACTATACTAGTGGTATCTAAAGGATGGGAAATGTAGAATCTTCTTCAGGTCAATAGTAAAAGCACAATTCATGGTTCCTCTTTCAACTATCAAAACTCCATTCCACCTTCCGAAGTGACCCCTGACTCTAATGCCCAGTGCTCTTGGGAACTCAAATTCACTTTGAAATAACAAAACTTCATTATTAGTGGTAGTCACGGTACTAGTAGTTGTAGCAGCAGCAGCAGCTGTAATAGTAGTAATAATCCTGCCACTATTCTAATTTCACATTTAAGGAGCATGTAAAAATATGCCAGGCACTATGTTAAGGTCTTCACAGGCACTACCTTATCTAATTCTTGCAAAAATATTTTATAGTTGGAAGTATTCTTACCCTTGTTTTACAGACATGAAACTTGAGATTCTGAAATTGTTATTTAACTTGCCTAAGATCACAGCCTGCTTGATTCCAGAGTCTGTGCTCTTAACACTTATGCCATGTGGAGGCAGTCATCAAATCAGCAAACCAATATAGTTTATTAAATTAAAAAATTAGCATGTACATACCAGGCTCTATAAGCTTCATATCACTCAGTACATATAAAGGCAAACACAATCAATCAATGAATCAATCAGTCATCCACCTTTGTCCACCCACACAACTGTTCCTGTGGATAAGGCCAGGGGATCAACAAAGATTGTGATCCATATCCCCAGAACAGAGAATCCCCCAAACTCACCAGAGTTCTTCTAGCATGACGTTCTTTGCCAGCATCAGTGCTAAGGCTTGAGCACCCACACTGCCAATGTTGTTCCCCACCAGGCTGGAGGTAATCATGGAACAAAAACATGTCAGAACAGGGAAGAACCTCAGAGATAAGCTAACCTATGGAGGGCAAAATTCATGGCACCCTCCTGGTGTGCTCCATTTCAGACATCACTAATTGATTGCTGTGCTCTTTTTGTTTTTATCCTTTTAAGACATCACTAATTGATTGCAGTGCCTTTTTTTTTTTTTACCTTTTTTAGACATCACTAATGGATTACAGTGCTCTTTAAGCCCAGGTGCAGCTTTAGAATTCCTCTTATTGTGGTGCACTGTGCAGCTACTACCAATGATCGGAATTGGTCCTTAAGATAAAATGTACCTAATCCACCCCAAAATCTTCAAGTTACAGATAGTAAATCAAAACCCTGAGAAGACAAGGACATTTCCAAAGTCACCCAGAAAGACTCCAGTGTTCTGTCTTGAAATCCAATGATCTTTTTTGCTTACTCCATTGCCTAACATTGTGGGGTAGAAATAAAGTTCAAAGACCTTCAAAATTGGCCCCAGCTCCTCCCTCTTCATCTGGTCTCCCATGAAAATTGCAGAATAGACTCTGAAGCCTACCTGAGCCACCTCAAGCTCTGATGATCACTCAAGGCTTCAGCCAGGGCCTGGGCCCCCTCATCACCCACTCTGTTGCCCCAGAACCTGAAAGGCCAAAAGAATGAACACACAGTGTCAGTGAGTGCCTGATATGTGTTTTAGACATGAACTAACAGTCCTCCTCTCTGCAGTTCCAGCCAGAGGGCAGGACCACTCAATCCCAGAATGGCCTCACTGGGGCTCCTGGTCTCATCAAAGTAAACCTGTCTCCATCTTTTGGGTAGGATGGCCAAACTTCACCAAGAGTTTTCAGTGGTTTTACATTACAGACTTAGAGAATAGTAGATGCCTACCCAGCCCAAACCCTTAAGGACAGGAACTAACTGACAAGAATAATTTACAAGTTGTGACACTTTTTCTGACACTTAGTTCAGATCTACTTCCCAGTAACTGCCACCTGCAAGTCCTTAGCTACCCTCCAGTACCTGCACAGAACAAGCCTAATGTTTCTTCTGCAAGCCAGCTCTCTATCTCCTGCTTCTTCCTAACACCCCCAATTCCTTCATGTCAAACTCCCTCAGCTTCTGGGCCATCCTCCTCTGACTCACGGTAGTTCAAAAACATCCCTTTCCAAAAGGTAGAGCCCAACTCACACCTTCTGACTCATCGACTAGGGACCTACCCTAGACAGATATGTGCACAAGTTAGCAAAGGACAGCTGAACTAGGAAGTCCACCGCACTTTCTTTTCTTTCTTTTTTTTTTTTTTTTTTTTTTTGATGGAGTCTCACTTTGTTGCCCAGGCTGCAGTGCAGTGGCATGATCTCAGCTCACTGCAACCTCTGCCTCCCAGGTTCAAGCGATTCTCCTGCCTCAGCCTCCCAAGTAGCCTGCCACCATCCCTGGCTAATTCTTGTATTTTTAGTAGAGATGGGGTTTCACTCCATTGGCCAGGCTGGTGGTCTCAAACTCCTGACCTTGTGATCTGCCCACCTCAGCCTCCCAAAGGTCTGGGATTACAGGCATGAGTCACCACACCCAACCTGCACTTTCATCCATCAGGCACTTATTTATTGAGCTATGGCTATGTGCCAGCACTGCTCTGTGTCCCAGGGATATGACACTGTAATAGCAAAACCCTGAGAACAATAGTCTTCAAAAGCTAACCAGTTAAATAGATTATATAACACTGTGCACTCTTTAAAAAATGCGGTCAGGCTGAGAGAGGTGGCTCACATGTATAATCCTAGCACTTTAGGTACTCAAGGAGAGAGGATCACTTGAGCCCAGGAGTTTGAGACCAGCCTGGGCAACAGAGTGAGACCCCATCTCTACAAAACACAAAAATATTGGCCAGGCATGGTGGTGTGTGCCTGTAGTCCCAGCTACTCAGGAGGCTGAGATAGGAGGACCACTTGAGCTCAGGAGTTCAGGGCTACAGTGAGCTGTGATTGCAACCACTGTACTCCAGCCTGGGTGACAGAGCGAGACCCTGCCTGTAAATATTAATAAAATAAATAAATAGGTAAGTAAGTAAGGAGTCATAATGACCTAAACAATTTCCTATAATATACTGTGAAGCGAGAAAAAAAAAGGCAAGCAAGTTACAGAACACTTTGTATCATATGCAGTGTTTGGAGGTTTTAGCACAGTGCCTGGCCCAGACAGGTAGCCTAATAAATATGTGTTGAAAGGTGGATACCCCGATGTGGCAGATGTGACTTGAAGTCAAAAGCGCTCAGTGGGGCTGCGGCCTCCTTTATTCTAGAGTCTGTTGCTACTCATGCAGTGTGAAAAAGATGCTGATTTCTAGAGCCATGTAGTCCCATTCATGGCTCAAACTGAGCTTGGGGGCCGGGCACCATGGCTCATGCCTGTAAACCCAGCACTTTGGGAGGCCAAGGCTGGCGGATCACCTGAGGTCGGAATTTCAAGACCAACCTAGCCAACATGGAGAAACCCTGTCTCTACTAAAAAATACAAAAATTAGTTGGGCATGGTGGTGGGTGCCTGTAATCCCAGCTACTTGGGAAGCTGAGGCAGGAGAATCACTTGAACCAGGGAGGTGGAGGTTGCAGTGAGCCAAGATCACGCCATTGCACTCCAGCCTGGGTGACAGAGTGAGACTCCGTCTCAAAAAAAAAAAAAAAAAAAAAACACAACTGAGCTTGGCAGCAACTTGCCTCCCTGTGAAATGGTCTCGAACACCTAAGCCCTAAGGTCATTCTCTCTTCCTACAGTCTCAGGTTCTTAAACCCTCAGTTCTTGTCAAATGGACCCCAGTTAACTGTAGGGCATGACAGGATAGGAGAGCAGCTGCTGGGAACAGCATGGGTGCAAGCCTGGGTGCCTAGCAAAGAGAGGAAGCCTGCCCTGGGGCTGCTATCTGGGGTGCTCCCCTCCCTGGCAGGCCCTAGCGTGGTCCTACAGGGAGCAAGAGCTCTGAGCGACCTAGCACAGCCCCTCCCATCCTGGGTGCCTTCCTATTCTATTCTTCCCCAGCTTCTCTTTCTTTTTTTTTTTTTTTTTTTGGAGACGGAGTTTTGCTCTTGTTACCCGGGCTGGAGTGCAATGGCGTGATCTCAGCTCACCGCAATCTCTGCCTCCTGGGTTCAGGCGATTCTCCCGCCTCAGCCTCCTGAGTAGCTGGGATTACAGGCACGCGCCACCATGCCCAGCTAATCTCAGAGTACTTGCTTTGTACAAAAATCAAAATGAGTTTTCTAAGTCCCCTTCTTAATTAGGGTCCAACCGTCAGCTGTATTTCCCAGTTGTCATTTTGTATTGCTAACTGGCCCAGTGCTTGTGGAATCTCACCGTTTCTGCTCCTGATAATGTTGACTGCTCACATATATTCTTCATGTTAATGTATGTTGCACAATGCAGAATGAATTCTGGAGAGGGGTATGAGTTTCTGAAAGATTGTCTCCATTTATAATGTGAGCAGCACTACTTGAGAATTCTACCATTCTTAATAAGCCTGGTATTTAGAATCAGATCTCTTACATGTTCTAATTATGGAGATGGATATTATTATCTCAACATCCTCATATGAGTTAAGTTCAAAGACCTTTTTCTTTACTGTTTATGAAAGGAGGTCCAGCTAATTTACTGCAAACGAAATAAGAAGTATTTTGGAGGAATAGGTTGACATTTAGGTCAGTGGTCCTCACTCGTGGCTGCACATCCCCTGGGAAGCTCTTTAAATCTCCTGATACCTGGGCCCTGCACCTAGATATTTGCATTTCATCAGTCTGGGGTGGGGGACGGTGCCTGGCAATAGTGTTTAGAAGCTCCCAGGTGGTTTTAATATGCAGCCAATGTACAGCCCTAGCACCTCCTGAGGACCAGAGGGCTTCCTGTCACCAGCTCATGGGCACTGCCCTCCCCCAACCCAACATCCCAAACTTCCTGTTTGTCCCCGATATAGCAAATGTCAAGGTGGCAGTCAAGAGCCGCCCACTCTCTCCCTGGCTCATCCTCCCCACTGGAGCTGTACTGCCCCCAGGCCTCCTGACTGAAGAGTTTCACCTGCCCGTAAATCCTCAGAAGTCCCAAGCCCTTCCTGGAACCCAACCTACCCCAGAAACTGCAAGGAGGTGTTGCCTCGCAGCCCCTCGGCCAGCACTTGGGCTCCCGCAGCGGTGATGTGGTTATTCCCCAGCCTGGAAGGGAAGATAGGGGAGGCTGGGGGAACACAGTGGCAACCAGAACAGGAGGGCTGGCCGTCTGTGTCCTGGCAGGAAGAAAGCTTTGAGGACCTGCCCGAGAGGCAGCAGCCATAGCGGGTGCCCTCACTGCTCGGTTCATTTTACTCAGTGGCTCCCACGACTGCGTTTTCCCCAGCAAAGGAAAGGGATGGCGGCACACAGTTTTGCAAAGCAGCATGACAGCTCCTGGCAGGAGCCACAGCAGGGAGTTGTCCTGAGAGGTGGTTTCCCCAGGACAGCAAGGGTGACTCAGCGTCACACCTTTCCCTGCAGTCTCAGTCATCCTTGATCCAGATCCCACTGTGCCCTCTGCAGCCTTCCCAGAACTGCTGTTGCTTCACGTAGGTTTTACCTGTTGCACAAGAACCCTGGGCAGGTCCAGGTGGCTGGGGAAAGGAGAGGAGCCCACTGAGCCTTCCAGGAGGGAAGGAAGGAGGAAGGCCAAGGCTAGGGGTCAGGGAAGATTGCAGCAAGGAAGGTTCCTGCTACAAGCAAATCCAGACACCTCAAAATGCTTCAGAGAAGCCCTGGAGCTCACCTGCATCCCCAGGCTTCCTGGGGTAACAATAGGCTTTCACTCTTTCAAGGAACTTCAAGCCACTCAGCTCACAATTCTATAGGGCAGATATTATTGCACCCTTGGAGAGGGTGTGGCAGATAGGAGAACTTGCCTTTCAGGTCTCCAGCCTCAGCTCCCTGGAGATAGCCAAGGGCCTCAGCTGCTGTGCTCCAAAATCTAGCATCCTGGTGTGGCACCAAGGCTGCTTGCCAACCCCTGCCTGAGACACCAGGCTCCCCGCCAGCTGAACTTTGCTCAAGAACTCCTCCTCAGCCTTGCCCAAATGTCTTAGGACTGCCCTGAAGTCCAAGGTGCCCGTCTTAACCTTCCTTCCTTCCTTCCCTCTCTCCTTCACTCAGGGACACACACCCCAGCCTCCCCCAGCTCCCTTCCCCACTTCCCCTCATAGAATTTTCCCAATAAATGTGTGGCACATCAGATCCCTGCTTGGAGGACTGGACTCACATAAGGAGAAACAAGCTGAGTGCTTGTGTGATTTACCCAGCATCTTGCAGCCACTCACTTACCATATAAAGCCCCTGCCAGACGGTGCAGCCCTTCATGTGGATTAACTTGCTTGCTCATCACTACAGCTGGTGAGGTAGCCATGGTTATTATCCCATTCTACAGAAGAGGAAACAGAAGCAGACAGACATTGAGCTGACCTGAGGTCACAGAGCTAACGAGGGTTGAAACCTCGGGCAGTCTGACTCCAGAGCTCGTGCTCTCAATTACAATGATATTCGGTAGTCCCCTGCCCCCTGCTTATCCGCAGCTTCATCTTCTATGGTTTCAGTTATCTGAAATCAACTGCATTCAAAAATATTATATGGAAAATTCTAGAAATAATTCATACATTTTAAATTGCATGCCATTCTGATGATGCACCATCCAGCTCCATCCCGCTCAGGACGTGAATCAGCCCCCTGTCCAGCCTATCCACGCTCTATATGCTCCCACTAAGTAGTCATCAACATTATCTGCTCCTGATGGCCAACCACCGACCTCATCGGGGCTCGAAGATTCAGGATCTCCAGGAGCAGATGATTCTCCTCCTGACGTGTGGTCAGGTCAACATCAGCCCAGTGCTAGGTCACAGTGCTGCGCCATCCACCTCACTTCCTTCCATCACACAGGCACTTTACCTCCCCACATCTTCCCAAGAAGAAGGGTGAGTAGAGTACAAGATATTTTGAGAGAGACAGAGAGAGACCACATTCACATCGTTTTTATTATAGTCTATTGCTATAATTGTTCTATTATGAGTTGCTATTACTTTCTTACTGTGCCTAATTTGTAAATGACACTTTATCGCAGGTGTGTAGGTATAGGGAAAAGCATGGTGTGTGTAGGGCTTGGTCCTCTCCTTGGTTTCAGGCATCTAGGGTCTTAGAATGTCTCTCCTGCACAGAACAGAGGACTACTGTGTTGGCCACAAACAGCCTCCATTTGTGAAACTAGCACCCTTCTCAGGGATGGGTCAGCCACATCTGGCCACAGCCTATTCCAGGCTTGTGAGTCTGAGGGAGCAGGCAGTAGTGGCAGGACAGAGTCCTTTGTACAAATATACAGATTAGCACCTGTGGTCCTGATCTCAGTAGCCCTCGCCAAGACTGAGCTATGTGGCCAGCCATTTTAAGATAGCAGCTTCCATCCACAAATCCAGCCCAAGAGGTAAAAGAATAGAGGGAAGCAATTTTTAACTTGTCTTCTTTTACTACCTCACAAATCACAGGAGGCAAGAATATCTGGGAAGAGAGAGAGAGAGCCAGGCCAACCCAGGGGCCAGCTAGAGGGCAATTTAACAGTACCAGGTAGGAGAGAGACTCCAGTTGAAACTGGGAGACACTGGAGCAGCAGAAATGCAGATTCAGATGAGACTGCAAACCTTGCATGCTCTGAATGGTGAAAGGACCTTCTGGGAGGATTGCAGCCACTGGCTGCCACAGCTGGGGTGGCAAGTAACTGTGTATGCATCCCCAGTGAGACATACTTAATATGCATCATAGAACTCAGTCACCCCAGAGACCTGTGACACTCTTAGACACAGAAAAGGAAAGGGGACTGGAAAAACATTTTTGTCCTATGGGTTAAAGGTCAAAAGACAGGAAGCCTCAGCAGGGCTAGTCCAGAGTTTACAGGGGAGATGATGGCAGTAGACAAAACCCCTGCTCAAAATGACACACTGCCCCTACATTCAATCAGGAGGTCAGCAGCCAGTGTGGGCAGCACCAGGCCAAGACCAAATCAGACGGACTCAGCTGTGGGGCAAAAAATAGTTTCCAGGGAATAAGGAAAACTTGGGCTCACCTCAATGCCAAGAAGTTCTGCTTGCATGCAAGGAGCTTAGCCATGGAGTGTGCACAGCCATCGGTCAATTTGTTGTTGAACAGACTGTTCAGTTTCCAGAAGAGAGGAGACACAGAAGCAAAGCACATTGGACAGGGGCACCCAATCCCAGGGTTGCCCTTCCCTCTGGACAGGAATCACCTGCACCCCCATCATGCAAACAGCCCCTGCCCCAGTCCATCACTCACAGCTACACAGGCTGCATGACCTGGGGTGAGACCAGGGGACTTGGGGCCCAATGTCCACAGCCCAGGCTGACTTAGGCTAACTTCCACAGTGGCTCACAGTGAAGAGCATGTTCAATGAGCTTGCAGATGCCTCGGTCCAAGATATTGCTATTGCGCAAACTAAAAGAGACAAGATAAATACATTTGAAAACGGAGCTGGAAAGACAAGAAAAAAAATCTACAAATCTACAAAAAAGACTTTCATTCATCCCTGAAGTGCCAGCATCTCTGCTTCCAGGAAACCCTGCAAAGATGGAGCACCCCAGAAAAGTGGAGACCCCAAGGTCCCTGGTGGGGAGGTGACGTGGTGTGGTGCTCTATGACAGAGATGGTCCAGGATGTAGGGCCCAGATCCACCACTAAAGAACCCTGGAATCCTAAGGAAATCACAGAGCTAATTTGAAGCAATGTTTCCATCTCTGCAAAAGGAAAATGATAATCACAGCCTCACAAAGGGGATGATGGTGGAAAGGAGCTGATATATGGGAAAGGTACAGCCTGAACTAGAGAGGTTACCCCTGGAGAAATTTACCATCACCTAGGCCAGCAGACAGTAGACCAGCTGGATGAGACCGGCCACAAATTTTGGAAACAGGCAGGCAGGCTGTGGCTAGTGCCCAGTCCTTAACCCCAGTGATACCACTCCCACAGGCCAGTCCCTGCCCAGCAAGCCGGGCCTGCCACTCCTCTTGGGGCACCATTCCCAAAACTCACCTGATCACAAGTTCATCTGAAAGCTTCCCTAAAATACAGATTCTCAGGCCTGTACCTTGGAGCTGGTGATCCAGTATGTGTGGGGTGAGGCCCAGGGATCTGTATATTTTAACAACTGTGCACATGATTCTTTATCTTCAGGCAAACCTGGGAGGCCCTGACTGAATGATTAACAGCTCAGGCTCTGGAGTACCTCAGCTGGATATTGTGAATCTCATCAGCCACTTACTAGTAATCTGTTGGTGTCCTCATCTATGATAATAGTATTATCAGCCTCACCAGACTGTGTATATAAAGCCTTGTGAGCACCTGGTACATGGTAAAAACCACCTAGAATCGTGATCACTAGCCCTGGTCCCTATACTTAGCACTGCCCGATAATAACACTATTTAATCCTCACGACAAGCCAGTGAAGCAGGTACCATTATTTTGTGCATTCATGAGAAAGAAACTGAGGCACAGACAAGTGAAGTGACTTTGCCAAGGATGCACATAAAGGCTTTGAGCCCAGGCAGCTTGGCTCCAAACCCCACTCCTAACCCTGACATGGTGCGGCTTCTCCCTTAGGAGTGATTTTTTTAGACTGCAGGTTGTGGGACATGCAAACCATTTTGAGGTCCTGAGAAGCATTTCTAAAATACAGATTGAACAGAACAGAAGAGAACACAGTGCATCAGAGTTCACAGTGCAAAGTCATTTCATGAAGGTTTGGTTTCACGTTTACATGGTGGTGGGTGCGCCCGTTTGCTCTCTGTCTGTCTGTCTGTCTCTCTCTCAATCATTGTGGGTCACAGCCAAAAACTTTGAAACCCATCACTCTGGAGTCAGGGAGAGCCAGAGTCTAAAGAAACCTATGCAGGGGCACTGTGTTTATGGGGTTTCCTAGAGGCTGAGGATCTCGGTTGGCATGGAAACACTTCAAGTGGGAGAGAGACAGGTTGGCACCGTGGGAGAGCCCTCCTCCTTCCTCCCTTCCTTTCTCTCTCTCTCATACACACACACACACACACACACACACACACACACAGTGCACTCACAACCTCATGGTTGCTTCCCTTCCCTACAGTCTTGGCAATTTTAGTGTGTGTGGGGTGAAGAGCAGAACTTGCTCAAGGACAGTAATTGCTAATGGAAAACCAAGCTGGTTGCTGCTAACCAGTAGTTCTCCCAGGGTGAGACCACTTGTATCAGAATCACCTGGGTTGTTTGTTAAAAATATAGATGCCCTGGGCCCCACCTTAAACCTACTGAATGGGAATCACTAGGGGCAGGCGCAGAATCTGCATTTCCACAAGTGCCTTTACACACCGCAGTCTGAGCACCATGAGCTAGAACCAGGCCATCCTCACCTTTCTCTGAAAATAGAGACAGACCCACAGGTTTCCCAGAGCCCTTCTGTACATCCTGGGAAGGGACATCCTAACCAAGAATGGAAGATCCATTCCAGAATTCCAGGGATGCACTGGCCTGTGAGGATCACACAGGCCAGGAGTGCCTGGCGTCTTGGGGTAAAAACTATGAGTCTACT
>JAKFGQ010000998.1:0-11325 GCA_021498475.1 Saguinus midas | reverse complement strand
CAGTGAGACCCCATTTCTACAAAAAATAAAATAAATAAAAAATAGCCAGGTGTGGTAGTGCACACCTGTAGTCCTGGCTACTCAGGAGGCTGAGGTGAGAGGATCACTGGAGCCCAGGAGTTCCAAGCTGCATTGAGCTGTGATTGAACTATTAGGTGACATAAGCAAGACACTGTCAAGAAGAGGAGGAAAAATTCAGAGAAAAAAAAACAAGACCTAGAATGACAGAGGTAAGAGTGTTAGCTTTGGTTATTTTTTTTCTTTAAGAATGAGAGTTGGCGAGGAAGACCAACAACAACAAAAAAAAACAATGAGGATTTGGCTGGGTGCAGTGGCTCACGCCTGTAATCCCAGCACTGTGGGAGGCCAAGGAACAAGGATAGATGGAGGCCTGGATTTGAGACCAGCCTGAGCAACATAGTAAGACCCTATCTCTGAATAAAAACTTACTTAGCCAGGCATGGTGGTATACGCCTGTAGTGTCAGCTACCTGGGAGGCTAAAGCACAAGAATGGATTGAACCCAGGAGGCAGAGGTTGCAGCAAGCTGACATCAGGCCACTGCACTCCAGCCTAGAAGACAGAGGGAGACTCTCAAAAAAAATAATAATAATTACATTGTGCTGTAGAGTATTCCAAGACCTCTTGTATGTGTGGAAACTTCAGGAGGCTGGCAAAAAAGTAGAAGGCCAGGCACAGTGGCTCACATCATAATCCCACTGTTTGGGAGGCCAAGGAACAAGGATAGATGGAGGCCTGGATTTGAGACCAGCCTGGGGCAACATAGTGAGATCCTGCCTCTACAAAAAAAAAAAAACAATGAGGATTTGGCTGGGTGCAGTGGCTCACGCCTGTAATCCCAGCACTTTGGGAGGCCAAGGAACAAGGATAGATGGAGGCCTGGATTTGAGACCAGCCTGAGCAACATAGTAAGACCCTATCTCTGAATAAAAACTTACTTAGCCAGGCATGGTGGTACACGCCTGTAGTGTCAGCTACCTGGGAGGCTAAGGCACAAGAATGGATTGAACCCAGGAGGCAGAGATTGCAGTGAGCTGAGATCAGGCCACTGCACTCCAGCCTAGACGACAGAGGGAGACTCTCAAAAAAAAAAAAACAATGAGGATTTGGCTGGGTGCAGTGGCTCACGCCTGTAATCCCAGCTACTCAGGAGACTGAAACAAGAGACGGCTTGAGGCCAGGAGTTTGAGACCAGCCTGGGGCAACATAGTGAGATCCTGCCTCTACAAAAAAAAAAAAAACAATGAGGATTTGGCTGGGTGCAGTGGCTCACGCCTGTAATCCCAGCACTTTGGGAGGCCAAGGAACAAGGATAGATGGAGGCCTGGATTTGAGACCAGCCTGGGGCAACATAGTGAGATCCTGCCTCTACAAAAAAAAAAAAACAATGAGGATTTGGCTGGGTGCAGTGGCTCACGCCTGTAATCCCAGCACTTTGGGAGGCCAAGGAACAAGGATAGATGGAGGCCTGGATTTGAGACCAGCCTGAGCAACATAGTAAGACCCTATCTCTGAATAAAAACTTACTTAGCCAGGCATGGTGGCATATGCCTTACAGTTGCAGCTACTTGGGAGGCTGAGGCAGGAGAATCACTTGAACCCAGGAGGCAGAGGTTGCAGCAAGCTGACATCAGGCCACTGCACTCCAGCCTAGAAGACAGAGGGAGACTCTCAAAAAAAATAATAATAATTACATTGTGCTGTAGAGTATTCCAAGACCTCTTGTATGTGTGGAAACTTCAGGAGGCTGGCAAAAAAGTAGAAGGCCAGGCACAGTGGCTCACATCATAATCCCACTGTTTGGGAGGCCAAGGAACAAGGATAGATGGAGGCCTGGATTTGAGACCAGCCTGGGGCAACATAGTGAGATCCTGCCTCTACAAAAAAAAAAAAAAAAAAAAAAAATCTTAAGTAAAGGTGTTAAAAAGCTGTAAGCAGGATAAGTATGGGTAAAAAAAAAAGGTATGAAATGAGAAAAATGTGAAAGACAGTAAAAGAAATTTATATCCCCTCCCATCAGTCTTTTCTGCCCTCTACAATATATCCTACAAATGCCCCAATCTGCTTAAAACATATACATTATCCTCTATTATTCCTAGAAAATACCTGTCAGCCCAACTTCTACAACCCTCCACATTTTGGCCCCAACCTACCTTTTCTGGTTTTACCTACCATTATGCTACACAGCACTCACAGGTTAATTAGCCACACATCAAACATATCTTGCAATTTTCAGCCTTTCCTCTTTTCAGCTCTTCCCTCTGCCTTGAATACCCTTGCCTATTATTCACCTGTAAATACTTTATCCGTCATCCTTGAATACCCAAGTCAAACCTTCTTTGAGGCAACCCTGCTCCATCACACTCCCAAGTTTTAGTATTACTATTAGATTGCTATTATAACAACACAGATTCATTTTATTTATAAACTTTATTATCAAACACAGTAAAACAACACAAACTTATCTCACAGTCTCAAGTGTGTCACGATTCTGGGCACAGGTTAGCTGGGTCCTCCATGTAGGACCTCACTAGGCTGAAATTGCAGCATCAGTTAAGGCTGTGAATTCACCTGAGTCTTGGAGTACTCTTCCAAGCTCACTAGTTGTTAGTTGTTGGCAGCTTTCAGTCCCTTTTGAGTACAGGACTGAGGCTCTGTTTACCATCAGCTCTTAGACGAGAGTCACTCAGCTCCTAGAGGCTGCCTGCCATTTCTTGCCACATGGTCTTCTCCACAGGCAATTCAAAACATGGCTTGTTTGCTTCAAGACCAGAAGGAAAATCTTTCTTGCTTCTCTCTGACCTCTAGATTGTGTTTTAAAGGGCTTGATTACATCAGGGGTTCACCCTTTTGATTAAAGTCAGAGTACAGTCACTCCTTGATGCCCATGGAGGAGTGGTTCCAGGACCATCTGCAGGTGTCAAAAAACTCAAGTCCCAAAGTTGGCCCTGTGTAACTTGCTAATATGACAAGTACCACAAGGCAGCCCTCCATATATACAGGTTTCGCATCCCTGGAATACTGCATTTTCAATGCGCATTTGATTGCAGATGTGGAACCCACTGATACAGAGGGTTGTCCATATTTAATGCAAAACCACCCAGAAGTGGACCCATGCAGTTCAAACCAGTGTTGCTCAAGGGTCAACTGTAATTATCTCTGCAAAATACCTTCATCTTTGCTGTAAAACATAACCAAATCACGGGAGTTGTTACATCCCATGTATTCATAGGTCCTGCTCATGCTCAAGGGATATTATACAGATGAGAATATTCTGGCCATCTTAAAATACTACCTACTAAAACTAAATTCCCATGAGATTTATATATATATATATATATATACATATATATATATACATATATATATATATATACATATATATGTGTATGTGTCTGTATCATACATATATATATATATATATATATTTTTTTTTTTTTTTTTGAGACAGGGTCTCCCTCTGTAGCCCAGGCTGGAGTGCAGTGGCACAATCTCAGCTCACTAAAGCCTCAACCACTTGGGCTCAAGCTATCCTTCCACCTCAGCCTCCTGACTATCTGGGACCACAGGCATGCACCACCATGCCTAATTTTTTTACTATCTGTAGAGATGAGGTCTCACTACATTGCCCAGGCTGGTCTCAAACTCCTGGACTCAAGTGATTCTGCTGCCTAAGCCTCCCAAAGTGCTGGGATAACAGGTGTGAGCCACTGTGGCCAGCCTATACATTTTTTTCTTTTTTTTTTTTGAAGCAAGCCTCCCTCTGTCTTGCCCACGCTGCAGGCTAGAGTGCAGTGACGCAGTCTCTGTTCCTCTGCCTCCCAGGTTCAAGTGATTCTGCTGCCTCAGCCTCCCAAGTAGCTAAGATTACAGGAGCGCCACCATGCCCAGCTAATTTTTGTTTTAGTAGAGACAGGGTTTCACCATGTTGGCCAGACTGGTCTCAAACTCCTAACCTTGTGATCTGTCCACCTCGGCCTCCCAAAGTGCTAGGATTACAGGCGTGAGCCAAGGTGCCCAGCCCAGCCTATGTATTTTTTTTTTTTTTGAGATGGAGTTTTGCTCTTGTTATTTTTAAAAGACAAGTCTCGGGCCGGGTGCGGTGGCTCACGCCTGTAATCCCAGCACTTTGGGAGGCCGAGGCAGGTGGATCACAAGGTCAAGAGATCGAGACCATCCTGGTCAACATGGTGAAACCCTGTCTCTACTAAAAATACAAAAAATTAGCTGGGCACGGTGGCACATGCCTGTAATCCCAGCTACTCAAGAGGCTGAGGCAGGAGAATTGCCTGAACCCAGGAGGTGGAGGTTGCAGTGAGCCGAGATCGCACCATTGCACTCCAGCCTGGGTAACAAGAGCGAAACTCTGTCTCAAAAAAAAAAAAAAAAAAGACAGTCTCACTACATTGCCCAAGCTGGTCTTAAACTCCTGAGCTCAAGAGATCCTCTTCCCTTAGCCACCTGAATAGCTGAGATTATAGGGGGGCACCACTGCAGCCAGCAGTAGCAGTATATTTTTTAAAATACATTTTCATAAATATCAGTAATAACCCATTAAAAGTATAATGGAAAAAAGAGTATTTTTAGTAACTAAAAACATAAAACTTGTATAAATCATCACAGCTTCTATAAATATAAATCATTTTTCTGCCTTCTATTACATTGTGAACTCCAAGATGGCAAAGACAGTGTTCTTCATGTTTCTCATAAGCACTGACACAGCACAGAATCAGTGAAGTATTCAATCAACACCAATGGATGGAATAAAATGAACTGCAGTTGATGCAACAGGAAGACACTCTTTTAAGTTCAAAAGCAGATGAAAACAGTATTTTACTATTTACTCATGACCAAAATCAATTCATTTTGAACAAATTATGAAAATGCAGTTAGATTCACACTCAAACATCATAACTAAAATGGTGGCAGGAGGTAGAGAAGAAAAGAGGAGCTGAAGATACTGTGCAAATAAGGGGTAGTTCTAGGGTAGAGATGTCAGCAATTGAGATGTGAGGCAGGAGACAAGGGACGGTGTACGCCTTAGATTATTAACTGTCTGTTTTTGAAGAATTTAACGCAAACATGGATATCAGACCAAATCATACAACTTATATCAACAATATGAATGACAAAATTAAAAAGGAAGAAGTGAAGAGATCCCTCTATGCCCTGTTTTCTCAGTCTGGTCATGTGGTGGACATTGTGGCTTTAAAGACCATGAAGATGAGGGGGCAGGCCTTTGTCATATTTAAGAAACTGGGCTCATCCACGAATGCTTTAAGACAGTTACAAGGATTTCCATTTTATGGTAAACCAATGTGAATACAGTATGCAAAAACAGATTCGGGTATAATATCTAAAATGCATGGCACTTTTGCTGACAAAGAAACAAAAAAAGTCAAAACTGTGGAACAGACTGCAGCAACCACAAACAAAAAGCCTGGCCAGGGAACTCCAAATTCAGCCAATACCCAAGGAAATTCAACACCAAATCCTCAGGTCCCTGATTACCCTCCAAACTATATTTTATTCCTTAATAACTTACCAGAAGAGACTAATGAGATGATGTTATCCATGCTGTTTAATCAGTTCCCTGGCTTCAAGGAAGTACGTCTAGTACCAGGGAGGCATGACATTGCTTTGGTTGAATTTGAAAATGATGGGCAGGTGGATCACAAGGTCAAGAGATCGAGACCATCCTGGTCAACATGGTGAAACCCTGTCTCTACTAAAAATACAAAAATTAGCTGGGCACGGTGGCACGTGCCTGTAATCCCAGCACTTTGGGAGGCCGAGGCAGGTGGATCACAAGGTCAAGAGATCGAGACCATCCTGGTCAACATGGTGAAACCCTGTCTCTACTAAAAATACAAAAATTAGCTGGGCACGGTGGCACGTGCCTGTAATCCCAGCACTTTGGGAGGCCGAGGCAGGTGGATCACAAGGTCAAGAGATCGAGACCATCCTGGTCAACATGGTGAAACCCTGTCTCTACTAAAAATACAAAAAATTAGCTGGGCACGGTGGCACGTGCCTGTAATCCCAGCTACTCAAGAGGCTGAGGCAGGAGAACTGCCTGAACCCAGGAGGCGGAGGTTGCAGTGAGCCGAGATCGCGCCATTGCACTCCAGCCTGGGTAACAAGAGCGAAACTCTGTCTCAAAAAAAAAAAAAAAGAAAGAAAGACAGTCTCACTACATTGCCCAAGCTGGTCTTAAACTCCTGAGCTCAAGAGATCCTCTTCCCTTAGCCACCTGAATAGCTGAGATTATAGGCAGGCACCACTGCAGCCAGCAGTAGCAGTATATTTTTTAAAATACATTTTCATAAATATCAGTAATAACCCATTAAAAGTATAATGGAAAAAAGAGTATTTTTAGTAACTAAAAACATAAAACTTGTATAAATCATCACAGCTTCTATAAATCATTTTTCTGCCTTCTATTACATTGTGAACTCCAAGATGGCAAAGACAGTGTTCTTCATGTTTCTCATAAGCACTGACATAGCACAGAATCAGTGAAGTATTCAATCAACACCAATGGATGGAATAAAATGAACTGCAGTTGATGCAACAGGAAGACGCTCTTTTAAGTTCAAAAGCAGAAGATGAAAACAGTATTTTATTATTTACTCATGACCAAAATCAATTCATTTTGAACAAATTATGAAAATGCAGTTGGATTCACACTCAAACATCATTACTAAAACGGTGGCAGGAGGTAGAGAAGAAAAGAGGAGCTGAAGATACTGTGCAAATAAGGGGTAGTTCTAGGGTAGAGATGTCAGCAATTGAGATGTGAGGCAGGAGACGAGGGACGGTGTATGCCTTAGATTATTTACTAACTGTTTTTGAAGAATTTAACGCAAACATGGATATCAGACCAAATCATACAACTTATATCAACAATATGAATGACAAAATTAAAAAGGAAGAATTGAAGAGATCCCTCTATGCCCTGTTTTCTCAGTCTGGTCATGTGGTGGACATTGTGGCTTTAAAGACCATGAAGATGAGGGGGCAGGCCTTTGTCATATTTAAGAAACTGGGCTCATCCACGAATGCTTTAAGACAGTTACAAGGATTTTCCATTTTATGGTAAACCAATGCGAATACAGTATGCAAAAACAGATTCGGATATAATATCTAAAATGCATGGCACTTTTGCTGACAAAGAAACAAAAAAAAGTCAAAACTGTGGAACAGACTGCAGCAACCACAAACAAAAAGCCTGGCCAGGGAACTCCAAATTCAGCCAATACCCAAGGAAATTCAACACCAAATCCTCAGGTCCCTGATTACCCTCCAAACTATATTTTATTCCTTAATAACTTACCAGAAGAGACTAATGAGATGATGTTATCCATGCTGTTTAATCAGTTCCCTGGCTTCAAGGAAGTACGTCTAGTACCAGGGAGGCATGACATTGCTTTGGTTGAATTTGAAAATGATGGGCAGGCTGGAACTGCCAGGGATGCTTTACAGAGATTTAAGATCACACCATCCCATGCTATGAAGATCACCTATGCCAAGAAATAACATTTGGGATAGTTGTCTTTAAAGGACTTGGTATTATGTGTTTGTTTTGATAACATTTAGTTGGGTCATTTTAATAGCTAGAGATTAGGGAGAGTGAAAGTGAAATTTTTGTGAAGGACTTAAACTAGTGATTCTTTAGCCTTGGTGAACTATGAAATATGAAGGCCTTAATTTTGTACAATAAACTTTTATTTGTATTCTGTGTATATAATAATTTCTTTATTGACCCACTGCCCTATCATCAAATGACTATTCTAGTCTAAAACACATCTTAAGGTTTATAAAACCGTGTAAAAGGATGCTTGCTTTGCTAGTGTTATTTTGGAGGAGCTAATGATATAACATCATTGAACTATTTTAATAAAAGTTAAGTAGAATTAGATCACAGAAGCTAGTAGGTGACTTGTATTAATGGTAACAGTGATTGTTCTGGGTATTAGAAGAAAATGAGACCCAGGCAGTGTCTAAATTTGATCTCTGTATCCTTTAAAGAAATGAACGTATTTTGCTGGTAGTAGGCATTCCACAAGTCTTTTTCATTCAGTATTAAATAAAGGCTGTGCTTACTGTTTACTGAGAAAACAGAGAATATTGTCTTCAGACTTTGTATTTAATGTCCTTTCATGAGGCACAACTGTTCCTAAGGTTAATACCCAGCCTCTTTATTGAAAGACCTCCAGGGAAAAATTTTATAATCTACAGTCTTTTTTTTTCTTTAAGACAAATAGGTTGATTAATAAAGAGTTGCCAGTGCTTTAAAAAAAAAAGAGAGAGAGAGATGTGAGGCAGGAGAGTGGGGCTGTGTACAGAATCTCCTGAACACAGCTGGGTTAAGTCTCTGTGTGATTCCACATTGACTCTGGGAAACAAGCAGCAAATGAGGCTTTCCTGAAATAAAACAGGTTTTCATCAGAACTATCTCAAACCTCTGCACTTACTTGCTGCTAAGAAATCATTGCTCTCTCGCTCTCATTTTTTTAAATAGAGACAGGGTCTTGCTTTGTTGCCCAGACTGGTGTCCAGCTCCTGGCCTCAAGTGATCCTTCTGTCTTGGCCTCTCAAAGTGCTGGGATTACAGGTGTGAGCTGGCCCAGAAATAACATCTTTATATATTTAGTTTTCCTACTCAGAAACACAAAATAATTCACATTTATTAATTTCTAAGTAATATTAAAAAACAGTGCTTACAATACGCCAGGCATTGTACAAATAACTTTTTATAAATTTTCACCTCATCACTTAACACCCCAAATGGAAGGTTTATTATCCCCATTTTAAAGTTGGGGAAATTGAGACCGCTTAGAAAACATCAAGTCTTACAACTCCAAATATGGTCCTTGGACCACAGCACCAGAATCACCTGGGAACCTGTTAAAAATGAAGACTCTCGGCCAGGTGCGGTGGCTCAAGCCTGTAATCCTAGCACTTTGGGAGGCCGAGGTGGGTGGACCACGAGGTCAAGAGATCGAGACCATCCTGGTCAATACGGTGAAACCCCGTCTCTACTCGAAAGTGGCTCCATGTCGTGGTGCTTAGGCGAGGCCAAGAGTTCAAGGCCAACCAACCTCAGCAACCTTACAAGCTCTCAATGATTGGCAAAAAAAAAAAATACAAAAAATTAGCTGGGCACTGTGGTGCGTGCCTGTAATCCCAGCTATTCAGGAGGCTGAGGCAGGAGAATTGCCTGAACCCAGGAGGCGGAGGTTGCGGTGAGCCAAGATCACACCATCGCACTCCAGCCTGGGTAACAAAAGCGAAACTCCGTCTCAAAAAAAAAAGAAGACTCTCTGGCCACACCACAGACCTACTGAGTCAAAATCTGTATTATGACAAGATCCCCAGATGACTCTTATGCACACCAATGTCTGAGCACTGGTTTAAATAACTAGCTCAAGCTAATACAATAAACAGTAAAGCCAAGATCGAGTCCAGATCTGTGTGATTCAAAGTCCATGTTCTTAACCACCAACTCATAATTAGTTTTCTTAAATAGGGTCCACATATTTATTGTTAAGACTAGTCCCAGCCAGGCACAGTGGCTCATGCCTGTAATCCCAGCACTTGCAGAGGCCAAGGTAGGAAGGTCACTTGAGCCCAGGAGTTCTAGACAGCCTAGGCAACATAGTGATACTCTATCTCAACAACAACAACAAAAAATTTAATTTCAAAATTAGCCAGGCTTGGTGACACAAGTCTGGGTCTTAGCTACTCTGGAGGCTGGAGACAGGAGGATCTCTTGAACCCAGGAGTTTGAGGCTGCAGTGAGCCGTGATCACACCACTGCACTCCAGCCTGAGCAACAGAGCAAGACAGTCTCATTTAAAAAAAAAAGAGAGAGAGAGAGAGAGATGTGAGGCAGGAGGTGGGGCTGTGTACAGAATCTCCTGAACACAGCTGGGTTAAGTCTCTGTGTGATTCCACATTGACTCTGGGAAACAAGCAGCAAATGAGGCTTTCCTGAAATAAAACAGGTTTTCATCAGAACTATCTCAAACCTCTGCACTTACTTGCTGCTAAGAAATCATTGCTCTCTCGCTCTCATTTTTTTAAATAGAGACAGGGTCTTGCTTTGTTGCCCAGACTGGTGTCCAGCTCCTGGCCTCAAGTGATCCTTCTGTCTTGGCCTCTCAAAGTGCTGGGATTACAGGTGTGAGCTGGCCCAGAAATAACATCTTTATATATTTAGTTTTCCTACTCAGAAACACAAAATAATTCACATTTATTAATTTCTAAGTAATATTAAAAACAGTGCTAAGGCATTGTACAAATAACTTTTTATAAATTTTCACCTCATCACTTAACACCCCAAATGGAAGGTTTATTATCCCCATTTTAAAGTTGGGGAAATTGAGACCGCTTAGAAAACATCAAGTCTTACAACTCCAAATATGGTCCTTGGACCACAGCACCAGAATCACCTGGGAACCTGTTAAAAATAAAGACTCTCGGCCGGGCACGGTGGCTCAAGCCTGTAATCCCAGCACTTTGGGAGGCCGAGGTGGGTGGATCACGAGGTCAAGAGATCGAGACCATCCTGGTCAATACGGTGAAACCCCGTCTCTACTAAAAATACAAAAAATTAGCTGGGCACGGTGGTGCGTGCCTGTAATCCCAGCTATTCAGGAGGCTGAGGCAGGAGAATTGCCTGAACCCAGGAGGCGGAGGTTGCGGTGAGCCGAGATCACGCCATCGCACTCCAGCCTGGGTAACAAGAGAGAAACTCCGTGTCAAAAAAAAAAAAGAAGACTCTCTGGCCACACCATAGACCTACTGAGTCAAAATCTGTATTATGACAAGATCCCCAGATGACTCTTATGCACACCAATGTCTGAGCACTGGTTTAAATAACTAGCTCAAGCTAATACAATAAACAGTAAAGCCAAGATCGAGTCCAGATCTGTGTGATTCAAAGTCCATGTTCTTAACCACCAACTAATAATTAGTTTTCTTAAATAGGGTCCACATATTTATTGTTAAGACTAGTCCCAGCCAGGCACAGTGGCTCATGCCTGTAATCCCAGCACTTGCAGAGGCCAAGGTAGGAAGGTCACTTGAGCCCAGGAGTTCTAGACAGCCTAGGCAACATAGTGATACTCTATCTCAACAACAACAAAAAAATTTAATTTCAAAATTAGCCAGGCTTGGTGACACAAGTCTGGGTCTTAGCTACTCTGGAGGCTGGAGACAGGAGGATCTCTTGAACCCAGGAGTTTGAGGCTGCAGTGAGCCGTGATCACACCACTGCACTCCAGCCTGAGCAACAGAG
>JAKFGQ010000997.1:0-11378 GCA_021498475.1 Saguinus midas | reverse complement strand
CTGCTGTCATGGGCTCTGATCTGTTGCTGTGGGCTCTGCCCTGCTGCTGTGGGCTCTGCCCTGCTGCCATGGGCTCTGCCCTGTTGCCATGGGCTCCACCCTACTGTCATGGGCTCTGATCTGTTGCTGTGGGCTCTGCCCTGCTGTCATGGGCTCTGATCTGTTGCTGTGGGCTCTGCCCTGCTGCTGTGGGCTCTGCCCTGCTGCTGTGGGCTCTGCCCTGCTGTCATGGGCTCTGATCTGTTGCTGTGGGCTCTGCCCTGCTGCCATGGGGTCTGCCCTGTTGCCATGGGCTCCACCCTACTGTCATGGGCTCTGCCCTTTGGCAGAGTCTCTCTGTTATGGCAGGTTGCCTTGGCAATGGCAGGCTGCATCAGCAATGAGAGTGTACCTCATTAGGGGCAAAATGCCTCAGTAATGGTGGATGCCCCTCCCCCACCGAGCTGCACTGTCCTGGGTTCAGCTGTGCCCACAGTGAAACTCTCAACCCCGAGTGTTTTGAATCACCATTTTGTTTGTCCCTGTGGGGGTGGGACCTGCTGAGCCTGATCCCCTGGCTCCCTGCCTCAGAGCCCTTTTTTTTTTTTTTTTTTTTTTTTTTTTGATTCAGGCAATGAACACAACCCTAAAGACAGAAGTTATAGTCTCAATCCTAAAGCAGAGAAAATTTGGGCTATATATTGATTGTCACAAAGCTAAATTATTTCACATAATACTTTCTTAATCTTTCATGCCAGCTGCCTAGATCTAGAAACATGGATTGTTACAAATTAGAAATTAATAACCTAATAGGTCCAAATTAACAAATGAAACTTAAAAAGTGGAAGGTATGAGACCTGTAATAAAAGATTGAATTATTTTTAAAAGCTTACCACAAAGAAAAATGAGAGTAAAATATTTTAACCACTGAATTAACTATACAAAATACTTAATGAAGAATACCAATTCTTTACATACATAGACAAGAGATAAAGAGCCCCTAATTATTTTATGAGGCCAATATTACAATACCAAAGCCAGACAACCCCATCATATGTTAGGATTAATATGGATGCATATGCCTGATCAGTACAGACACAAATTCTCAAAAAGTGCTAGCAAATTGAATCCAGCAACACACAAAAAATTATGAACTACGGCCAAGTAGGATTTCTTTTTACAAATGTAATGGCTTAATATCTAAAAACCAATCATTTAATTCATAATATTAATAAACTAAAGAACATAAAATGATCCTTTTAGTAGACATAGAAAAGCTCATGATACACACAACATTGATTCATTATAAAACCCTTAACATGCCAGGATTAAGAAACTTACTAGATATGCTAAAAAGAATCTATAAAAAATATCCCACTAATATTACACTTGATGATGAAAGAATCTATAAAAATATCCCACTAATATTACACTTGAAGATGAGGGTGCTTTGCCTCAAAGTCTGTGAACTAGACAAACATGCCTACTTTTGCTGCCCTACTAAATTTGAACTAAAGATGTTAGCCAGATAAATTATATATAAAAAACTCTAAATTTTAAAAAGAAACTCTTTTTATTGTAAATGACATCAACTTATATGTAAAAATTGCTGAAGAATTAACTAAAATCAATTAGAACTAATAAATGAGTCCAGCAAGTCACAAAATACAAGACAAATGAACATTATTAAATTGCAGTTTTGTACACTAGCTATAAACAATATGTAAATAAAATTAGAAAAAATATTCTACTTATTAGCTCAGTGTGTAGTGGCTTAAATTTCAAACATGTATTATGTTATATTTTCTGTAGGCCACAAATTCTGACACAACTTAGTTGAATGGGTCTGCTACAAGGTCTGTCATGAGACCAAGGCTGTGTCTTAAGTGAAACTTGACCAGGGAAAGATGCACTTCTGAGCTCAATCTTGTTAGTTGTGGCATTATTGTTTGGACTGAGGCCTGGGTTTCTTTCTATCTGTTGGTCAGGGTACTCTCTCCATTCTTTGTCACACAAGTCTGTATATAGGAAAGCCCAAAACATTGCAGCTTGCTTCTCCAGAGCAAAGTATGTCACAGAGAGAGAAGAAAGAAATAAAGAGGAATAAACATAAGAGAGAGAAATTAAGAGGCAAGTGACATTCTTTTTGTAATTAAATATTGGAAGTGACATTCCCTGTTTTCAAGTGTATTCTACTGACTAGAAGTGAGTTTCTAACCACTTACTGTTCACACAGGGCTATGTATACTGGGAAATAAAAATTATTATGAGCCATCATGGAGGCTGCTAACTATGTATGCCAAGGTGAGAAAGATGGATTGAATTCTAAATATAATAAGAAGGTATTGAAATGTGTGTTGTTGTTGTTGTTTTGGCCACAGGATGACAATATCTAAATTTTATTCCATTTTAATTCTTTCATGGTGGATTTTGAAATATGAGATTAAGAGAGGACATGACTTTCTGAAGACTGATGTGATAAAACCCAGGCATGTTTAAGATGTATTCATGCTACATCCAATCCTTTCCAGTTTCTTTCTCTCTAAGTTTATGTATTAGCTGTGTTTAATAACAACCCCTAAGAGTCATGTGTATTGTTTTATACATGTCTCTTGGAGCTGGATGATAGCATAATCCCCATTGTGCAGGTTGTGATACTGTGGAGGCTTTGAGAGGCACAATGACACATCTGGAGCATCGAATTAATATATTTAAAATAAAGACTAACTGAACATTGCATCCTCAAAGTTGTGGTTCTGGCCTTATTCCATTTGCTCAGTGACTGGTGCCTGGGGTGCTGTGTTTGTGTAATTGTGCACAGGTAATAAGATGACATGGGAGAGAAAGGTGAGCACTCAGCATCTCAAAAAAGCCTTTGAGTAGGTCCTATTGAAGGAAGGTAGGTCTTATAAGAAGAATAAAACCTTCAAGAAGTGACCACATTTTTTAAGAAAAAAATCCTAACAGAACTAGGGACTCTGGTAACTAAAAACTCACATTCTAAAGACAGTCCCCTGTTAAGCTTAGCTGGCCAGAATTTCTCAAGAGAGAAAGATGTTCTCCTGTATACCAACTTTGTGAGGCTCTTGCTTCAGGAGGACTTGAGTGAAAGCCTTCTCTAAAGATGAAGAAGTTGTCTCAGTTCTCAATATTTCAACCCCAATGTTTTAAGCTACTGAGCAAGAGGCAACCAGAAGTAAAACAGGGGAGCCCAGGGATGGCCCATCTAAGCAAGTCTTCATTTGTAAATCCATCTGGGCAGCCTCATACCCGCTCACCACCACAAATGTGTGTGTAAGTGTTAGGAGCAGGAAATGAAGGGCTCCTCATCTGGGAACAGGAAGTAACACATTGTTAGGTGTTGCAACTCTGGTGAATCTTTTATGCTCATGTCCCAGGTGAGATATAAAGGTGACTGTTGGGATTCAAGTTTATCTACTCAGATGTTAATCCCCAGAGTTTATGCTGTCATCTAGATTCCTCTGTGGCTGAAAGTCAGTGTCTGATCTGGGGAGCATATTTCTAATGCTTGTGTTGTTCTATGTGGAAAACATGTGAGGGGAGAAGAAAAGACACACACACAATACCTTCAAGGGTATACAGCCTTTATTTCAAGTATATAACAATACAGATGAAATAAGCAAATCATAAAATAAGCAAATTGCAATGGAAAAGAAAGAAGGAAAAGATACATATGTATACATATATATGTGTATACAGATGCACTTCTGAGCTCAATCTTGTGGCATTATTGTTTGGATTGAGATCTGGGTTCCTTTCTGTCTGTTGGTCAGGGAATTTCCTCCATTCTTTGTCACCCAAGCCTGTAAATAGGAAAGCTCAAAACATTGTCTCTCCTAACATTTCCAAGTGGTTATATTGCTTCTAATAGAGTCAGAATACTGGGAACCTACTGTACTGGTAGCTGAATTCCATATAGTGCCCCCTGCCCTGCTTTGTCTGGAGGCCTTGAGTAGTTCCTCCAATGTTACTCTGGGGTTTCTCTTACCAGACAATTGTCAACACACACTCCAAATCAACAACACTTCCCAGTATATGTCATTCCAGGCATATTGGGTAGGATACAAAGGCTTTTGATGCATTGTGAGGGTGGAGTTTTCTTTTGTCAGGCTTGGGCAAAAATAGACTGTTTTGTTTGATTAAAAGAAGTCCAGGTTGCATTACAGGTGCTATTCTGACTCTATTAGAAGCAATATAACCACTTGGAAATGTTGGGAGAGACAATTTTTTAAGGTAACCCATTTCCTGCAGCCTCTGGCGATTCAACACATAGTGAGCACTGACTGCAGTTGACTTCTTTTGTAGCAGAGGCTACCCATTAATAAATTTATTCTCAGCCTCAGACACAAAGACAAAGGTGCTGACCATCAGTACATAGGTTATTCTCTGTAATAACAAAAATGAAGAAGAACATGATATTGTTTTAAAATTGTACTATCCTTTATTTTCTGCCTTCAGCCTTTGGCCCCCAAATTTAAGCTGCCCACTCTGGTGGACCCGAATCCACCAGTTCTATATGTTGTTTTTATTGGGGCAGAAATTTTCTCAGGAGTTAGTTGCTGACAGGGGACTATCAGCAGCTGGGCAATCCACATCTTTGGCTTTATGGCAAAAGAGTCTTGGGTGGTATTGTGTAAAATGATTTTGAGCTCTCTCTGGTAATCTTTATCAATTATACCACCATACAATATAAGGCCTCACATTGCAAGCCTTGAATGTGTTGTAATCCATTCATCCAAATTTGAGTTGGCAGTTATGCTGGAAATTTTGGCCTATTGATCTGCCTGCTAATTAAATAGTCTGTCAAGAGAAAGCAGAGATGCATGAGCATCAGCATAACAGTGATGATGGTAGTGTGTGCCAGGATTCAGATATTTTCCCAGTATTGTTTTCCCAAACCTCTTTATTACCAGTTAACCATTTGTTTCATTGTCATTGGGGCATCCAGGTAGTAAGACCATTTTCTACTAACCAAGAGTTGATAAACAAGTGACAGAATTCCTCCAGTCTTCTAAATAGCTCAGAGGACAGCTACCAGTTCAACCATCTGGCTTCTCCCACCCCTTTCTTCATCAGAAATGCTTATGTTTTTAACAGGATTATAAGCCATGGCATTCCAGCTTCAGGTACCACCAATGTATTTGGCAGATCCATCAGTAAACCAAGCATGTTTCTGATTCTCTTGGCTTAGTTCTTTAAAGAATTTGCTTCATTTTATGGGACAGGTTTCTTTCCCTATCTGCAGGACTTGCTTAGTAGCTTCCTGAGTTGGCAAATTTTGTAGAAACAGTACTCCCTTTTGTCCTGGTTTATCCCTATCATGAATATATAATTTCCATTTTGTGGCCAGGCATGGTGGCTCATGCCTGTAATCCCAGCCTTTGGGAGGATGAGGCAGGTGGATAACAAGGTCAGGAGATTGAAACCATCCTGCCAACATGGTAAAACCATGTCTTTTTAAAAAATACAAAAAAATTAGCGGGTGTAGTGGCATGCACCTGTAGTCCCAGCTACTGGGGAGGCTGAGGCAGGAGAATCTCTTGAATCTGGGAGGCAGAGCTTGCAGTAAGCTGAGATTGGGCCACTGCACTCCAGCCTGGTGACAGAGCAAGACTTCATCTCAAAAGCAAACAAACCCTTTCCATTTTATAATGCTACTTTCTAGAGCATGCCCTATTTGATGGGTTTTGGGGACATTCATGATTCAAGTCATAATAAAAATTTCTGGCCTCATAAAGACATCATGGTTGAAGCAGAGGGGTTCCATTGTCAGCAAGGCCTAATAGCAAGCTAACAGTTGCTTTCCAAAAGGAATATAAGCTTTGCTAGCCTCTGAAACTTCCAGGTTGAAAACCCCAAAGGTACTCTCTTCCCATCTTGTTTCTTCCAAAGGCTTCAATTAGCATGTTGATCTAGGACAGTTATTTACAGTTCAACTGGCCTATTCCCTATGGGCCATAGATCTAAGGCCAGTCTCACTGCTTATTTAGCTTGCTCAATGACTATGTTCTCTTTCTCACCCCAGTGAAGTCATAATAATGTTTTCTAGTTACTACATACAGAGGTTGTAAGATGTTAACCAAAGAAGGATTATGATGTCTCCAGAATTCAAACAAGCCAATATATCTTGGCCTCCTCTTTAGTTGTAGGAGTTGCAAATTCTAGCATTTTAGCCTTAGCCTTTGGTAAAATGGACTATTTCCCTGCATTTCTTACAATCCTGAGGAATTTTACAGTTTGTGCAGGTCCTTGAATTTTATTAGGGTTAATTTCCATTCTTGATATAGGAGCTGGGTTTTTACCTGCTCCAAGACCTGATTAACTACTTCTTCACTTTTACCCTGACTGGGCCATTCAAACAACTGTTTTTTTTTTTTTCAGCAATAAGCTGATAGCTTTGAGCCAGATCAGTTAAGGCATAGGCCTCACACTGGGCCAGGGCCAATCTGGAAGTCAGATTAGCATTTTCCTTTACCAGTTTATATATATCTTGTAGCAATCAGTCTTTATCTTGACACATTAACTTATAAGCAGTAAGCAAATGTCATCCATACTGGAAGATCCCCTTGGCATCTGCTTTGCTGACTAAAATACTCTGTAGCACTTCATGCACAGTCAAAGTTCAAATTGCAATATAGATTTTTAATTCTCACAAAGGTCAGTCACCCTGGACCATTCAATTGCCAAGGGGAGGACTGGGAGTTTTCATCCCAGGATATAGTAAGTCCATGAGTTTTAGCCCTATTCTTATGGCCAAAAAGTAAATCCTTCATAGTCTGCTGAGTGTAATGGCTGACTCTGGAGCCCAGGCTGTTGCTTCCCAGTCTGGTAATGAATCCTCCATAGTTTCGTGAGTGATACATATGTCAAATAAAGGTTGTTTACCCTTAAAGGTATTGTGTGTGTGTGTGTCTTTTATTCTCTGTAATAACAAAAATGAAGAAGAACATGATATTGTTTTAAAATTGTACTATCCCTTTATTTTGAGCCTTTGTGTATCCTTGCATGTGAGATGGGTTTCCTGGATACAGCACACTGATGGGTTTTGGGGACATTCATGATTCAAGTCATAATAAAATTTCTGGCCTCATAAAGACATCATGGTTGAAGCAGAGGGGCTCCATTGTCAGCAAGGCCTAATACCAAGCTAACAGTTGCTTTCCAAAAGGAATATAAGCTTTGCCAGCCTCTGGAAACTTCCAGGTTGAAAACCCCAAAGATACTCTCTTCCCATCTTGTTTCTTCCAAAGGCTTCAATTAGCATGTTGATCTAGGACAGTTATTTACAGTTCAACTGGCCTATTCCCTATGGGCCATAGATCTAAGGCCAGTCTCACTGCTTATTTAGCTTGCTCAATGACTATGTTCTCTTTCTCACCCCAGTGAAGTCATAATAATGTTTTCTAGTTACTACATACAGAGGTTGTAAGATGTTAACCAAAGAAGGATTATGATGTCTCCAGAATTCAAACAAGCCAATATATCTTGGCCTCCTCTTTAGTTGTAGGAGTTGCAAATTCTAGCATTTTAGCCTTAGCCTTTGGTAAAATGGACTATTTCCCTGCATTTCTTACAATCCTGAGGAATTTTACAGTTTGTTCAGGTCCTTGAATTTATTAGGGTTAATTTCCCATTCTATATCAAGAATATAGATATAGGAGCTGGGTTTTACCTGCTCCAAGACCTGATTAACTACTTCTTCACTTTTACCCTGACTGGGCCATTCAAACAACTGTTTTTTTTTTTTTCAGCAATAAGCTGATAGCTTTGAGCCAGATCAGTTAAGGCATAGGCCTCACACTGGGCCAGGGCCAATCTGGAAGTCAGATTAGCATTTTCCTTTACCAGTTTATATATATCTTGTAGCAATCAGTCTTTATCTTGACACATTAACTTATAAGCAGTAAGCAAATGTCATCAATACTGGAAGATCCCCTTGGCATCTGCTTTGCTGACTAAAATACTCTGTAGCACTTCATGCACAGTCAAAGTTCAAATTGCAATATAGATTTTTAATTCTCACAAAGGTCAGTCACCCTGGACCATTCAATTGCCAAGGGGAGGACTGGGAGTTTTCATCCCAGGATATAGTAAGTCCATGAGTTTTAGCCCTATTCTTATGGCCAAAAAGTAAATCCTTCATAGTCTGCTGAGTGTAATGGCTGACTCTGGAGCCCAGGCTGTTGCTTCCCAGTCTGGTAATGAATCCTCCATAGTTTTGTGAGTGATACATATGTCAAATAAAGGTTGTTTACCCTTAAAGGTATTGTGTGTGTGTGTCTTTTCTTCTCTCTTCATGCATCTCCCACACAGAAAAAGATATCAGACAGGTTTTGTTATACTCCTTCTATTTTGATGTTTAGACACAACAAATCATTAGCATTAATGTTAGAATAGAGATCATAATGTAGCAGGAATGGCCCCAGGAAACACATTTCCTGAACACCAAATACAGGAGGAAAGAGTTTATTTGGCTGGAGCCAGAGCATAATTTGTCCAAAGCTCCACTCATCGAACAAAGAAAGGTTCTGTCTTTATATAGGCTTATACTTTAGATGTTACACGTGGAAGATTCTTAGGTTTATAGCTTTAGAAATCACATATAAAAAGTCTTGGTTTACAGTTTTAGGACTCACATGTGAAAAGGTTTCTGGCTTGATCCTGTTTTAAGTAAAAATAGTGCCTTCCAGAGAGTTTCCCCAAGACCAAGCATGTTATTTTCAGGAAGGAGATTCAGGAGGTTTTATCTAGCCTGCTCTCTCTTCTATTGAACTGCACAGTGGATGACAGAGGGGAGGGAATCCCAGATGCCTGGGTCTCCTTCCTCAATAAGACTGACAAAACTGACTTTGTGGCAATATGATACCTAAATATTGGCAAGGTAATTCAAGGCAAGTGTTAAGTCATGCCTATAGGTCAGTAATCTTGCTACACAGCATTTCTATCTCCACCTAGTAGTTAAAACTTTCACTTCTGCTGAATCCAAGTTTTAGACAAAGTCTTATTTTTAACTGTTAACCATGAAGTGACTGAAGTGGATATCAATTGATAGAGGATTACATGCCCAGAAAAATATACAAGTCAAACAAAAGATCTGTGCTTTTTCCAAAGTTGCCAATTGGCAACATTTTATCATTTAATTATAAACATCTCTGCTTCAAAAAATCTATTAGTAAATATTTAATTCTAAATTGTAACATTTAATCACAACTTTCTATCATTAAGTAAGAATTTCTGGAAGACAATTAAAATGTTTAAATGTATGTTGCATTGCCCACTACCAAATATGCTTTTTTATTATAAATTTAGACTTCCACATTGAAGGTGTGATTCAAAAGAAATTTAGCATTTAATTTTAAGTCAAAACTCTGCCCTCAAACATTATTAATCAGACTGTGACAGGAGTAAAACACAAAAATGGTGTTTGACATTCTTGTGAATGATTCTTTGATTGCTTTCTCCTCCAAGATTGATGAGAAAAGCCTCACTCAAGGTATCAGAAGTTTAATATTGATTCTGTTCTCTCTTCTGAATACACTAGCTAGATGACAATATCATTCCACTTTTTACTATATGTGTCAGCTGTCAATTATGACAACAACAACAACAACAACAACAATGACAAAAGGTTACATCTTGACAGACATCATTGTTGCAGATGCCTCTGGAGCAGGGAGGAGAGATCATAAAAAAATTGTTGGGAAGATTTTTATATCCCTGTGAGACTAGGCAAAAGAGTTAGACCTTAGGCCTTATCATTATTCAGAAGGTAGAGTTCTGGAGAAAACAAAGAACTAAAATAAATTAACCTAGACAGAAGAGAAAGACTTAGGTGATTTAGTAGCAGCATTGCCCTCAATGACTCAATGTTTGCAATAAGGAATGCACAGTATCAGCTTTCCTGACATGTAAAATATCACTTGTATTATTTCCTTTTCAATAAAATATAAATTATTTTATATTTCACAAAGAAAAATAAATTATCCACATTAGTAACTTTCTGATAAACTTTTGGCTGTCCAGTCCCACAGAAGGCCCAGGTGAAAAGAAAGTATTGTGGGTTACAGTTTGAATCCATCTCAAACCAGCCCTCTGGCCCTGGGGCTGGATCCTCTCTGGATGAGGGAGTTGCTCAGGTAATCTCTAAGGGCCTGCTCACCTTAAAGAATTTACATATATAAGATGTTTTAATTTGGTCTTTAAACTTACTTGATACTTCCTGGGAAGCAACAGCCCCATTTTAGTGGTGACGGATATTATCTGTATATAGAATCAAAGGAATGATACTGGTCCTGTCTAACAACAAGCATAAATAAGGGCAGATGACGAGATCGGCCCAAAAAGGCCTTCAGTTTTGGCTCTTGCTCTTCTCCCTAAACCAATGATACTCAACTTTGCCCCACAGGAGAAATAGCTAGAGACATTTTTCATTGTCACAACTTGGGAGGTAGAAAGTAGTACACATTGTTATTACATGTTAATAGGCACAATATTATTTTGTAGCCCATGCGGTAGTTGGACACACTACACATTGTTATTACACATTATTTCATGCTGTATTTTAACACAGAACACATTGCTATTACATATTAATATATGCCACAGTTTTACGTAGGACACATTGATACACACAGTAATTTTACACAGTACACATAGTTATTACATCTTAATACATGCCATAGTTTTACATAGTACACATTGTTATTACACATTAATACATGCTGCAGTTTTACATAGTACACATTGATACATACCATAATTCTACATAGTTCACATTGTAATTACCTATTAATATATGCAGCAGTTTTACATAGTACACATTGATACATAAAGTAGTTTTAGACAGTACGCATTGTTATCACACAATGAAACATGTCATAGTTATTCACAGTAGGCATTGTTATTACACATTAATACATTTCCTAGTTTTACACAGTATGCATTGTTATTATACATTAATAAATGCCGTACATCCACACAGTACATGTTGTTATTGCACATTAACACATGAAGTAGATTTACAGAGTACACATTATTATACATTAATACATAACGTAGTTTTACACAGTACACATTGTTATTACACATTAATACATGCTGTTACACAGTACACGTTGTTATTACACATTAATACATGCCATAGTTTTCCACAGTACAAATTTTTATTACACATAAATCCATGCCATAATTTTTTTTTTTAAATTTTTATTGCATTATAGGTTTTGGGGTACATGTGCAGAACGTGCAAGATAGTTGCATAGGTACACACATGGCAGTGTGGTTTGCTGCCTTCCTCCCTTCACCCACACTTGGTATTCATCCCCAGGTCATCCCCCAGACCCCCCACTGTCCTCCCCAATTTCCAAAGTCCCCAGTGT
>JAKFGQ010000996.1:0-11402 GCA_021498475.1 Saguinus midas | reverse complement strand
AGCAGCACACGGGCTTGCAGCAGCTGGACTGGGAACAGCAGGGCTTGCAGCAAATGCAGTTGGAGCAGCCACAAGAGCCACAGCCTCCTTAGAGCCCCACAGGAGCCACAGCTGGAGCAGGAACAGGCTGGCACACAGCAGCACACGGGCTTGCAGCAGCTGGACTGGCAGCAAGATGATCCACAGCCAGAGGAGCAGCAGGGCTTGCAGCAGCAGACAGGTACACAGCAGCCGGAGCCACAGCCCCCACAGCTGGAGCAGGAACAGGCTGGCACACAGCAGCACACGGGCTTGCAGCAGCTGGACTGGGAACAGCAGGCTTGCAGCAGCTGGACTGGCAGCAAGATGATCCACAGCCAGAGGAGCAGCAGGGCTTGCAGCAAATGCAGTTGGAGCAGCCACAAGAGCCACAGCCTCCCTTAGAGCCCCCACAGGAAACACAGCCCCCCTTGGAGCCCCCACAGGAGCCACAGCTGGAGCCACAACCTCCAGAGCAGCCACAGCAGCCCATGTTTCTGGTGGATTGAGGGTGGAGCAGGTGGAAGAGCAGGTGAGAGGAGGGTGTGCAACTGAGTAGCCCCCTAAGCCCAGGCCCTTTATATCCCCGTCTGGGGGCCTGCTGGGCACACGGTCACTTCCTTGTGTCTATTTATGGTCTTTCCCTGGGGAAACTGTGTTTTCTTTAAAATAACACAAATGTGCTTTATCCTCTGACTCACTTCCTGCTTCCATACTGTTTTCCTCTCCAAACCTTCAAGACCCAACTCTGCTCCATTCTGCAGACCCCTTGAGAAGAGTGAGCTTCACACATTCTTTCCCTCTTCAAATCTTCATCTCTCTCTTTGGGGGCTCCTGTGAACTGACCCATGTTTCTGAGCCAAAACCTGAGAAATTCAGATTCTAGTGTGAATGAGTGGGTGATGGTGCTGGGCTTCAGCCTCAGTGATCTCTGGAATTTCCAGCTTGAGTGGGCGTGGCATGCTCTGTGCAGGTGGGCTCCTCTCTGTTCAGCCTCCTCCTGCTCTTTGCCTTTGAAAGTCAGCGTTGCCTGCAAAAGAAATGGCTCTAAATTGCTTCATAGTGCCTGCCTCAGTCTCGCAGTGATGCCACCATTCACAACCTCTTATTTGCTAAAGAGTTCGGGTTGCCAGGGCACTGTGAACGCTGGCCTTCTCTCTGGTGACGCAGATGACAACTGTCTATACCTCGTGTTCATGTAAAATATGGTCTCCCAGGACCCCAGCGTTTTTCCTCCCTCTGTGGTGGGTGGGGTCAAGGTTGGGTGCTCCTGCCTCTTCAGCAGTCTGCTCCCTGTACAGACGGAACCAGCAGACCCTTTAGTGTGGCCCAGGTCTGGGGGTTGTGGGGGAGGTGGGAGGACACTGAAGCCCTCTGCATCCAGCTCTGTGACTCACTGAGCATGGCTGGTCCGGGCTGCGCTGTGGGGACAGCTCACAGTGCCTGCCCTGGGGTCTGGCACAGAGAGGGCAGGTGTGCCCTGGAGAAGGGAAGCAGGGATGTGGGCCAGGGCTGGGGTCTTAAGGAAGCTGCTGGGTGTGGGCAAGGCTGAACGTGAGAGAGCAATGGTGGTGGCATCTGTGCAGAGACTGGTGGGTCTCGAGATTTATTCAAGTTGTAATGTGGGCCAACAGATCACTTCCTTCTTCTGCTGAGTAGAATTTTATTGTGTGAATATAGGCAGGATTTCTCCCCTAACCCCATAGAGACAGGGTGGACCATGCCCTAAAATTTACTTTGGATGTCAAGATAATGAAGCCTCCCTCCAAGCATGTGTGACAAGATTCCTTCCTGACGTGATGCGGCTTTCTGGTGGCAGCAGGGTGGCTCCATGCAGGCCTGAGAACTGCTTCAGAGAGCAGGGAGAGCAGATGAGCTTGGGGCTGGGTGGCAGTCAGGCTGGGGCTAGCTTGGGAGTGCCCAGGGGTAGGGCAGATTTAATGTTTTAAAGAAAACGTTATTGGCCAGTTGCAGTGGCTTACACCTGTAATGCCAGCACTGTGGGAGGCCAAGTTAGGTGGATCACCTGAGGTCAGAAGTTTGACATCAGCCTGGCCAAGATGGCAAAACCCCATTTCTACTAAAAATAGAAACATTAACTGCATGTGATGGCAGGTGACTGTAATCCCAGCTACTCAGGAGGCTGAGACAGTAGAATCGCTTGAACCTGGAGGGCAGAGGTTGCTGTGAGCCAAGATCACGCCATTGCATTCCAGCCTGGGCCACAAGGGTGAAACCCTATCTCAAAAAAATAAAAAAGAAAGAAGGAAAGAAAGAAAACTTTGTTAGCATCAGGCCACAACTTGAGGGAAGAAAATTTGCATGAGCTGAAAATGAGTTGAATGTGAGCATGACTATTCTGCACCCTTTAAAGGGGAAGAGAAAACCGGAAACAGGGAGATGCAATAAAAGTTGAACTTTCAGCTAAAAAAATTATAATCTCTTTTAATTTATTAAAGGTAAAACAATCCCTTAAGAAAATTTTATTTTTCTAACTAATTCTTTAGTGTGTAAATCTTGTTTTACATCACACCCAATCTGTTGAAAGGCCATTATATATATATTTTAATTATAGACAACTTGATCATATAGAAGGTTTTTGTTTAAATAAATCCTCCTATTGTGACTTACGCGGAGTGTTCATGACATGCTTAGACTTTCTGGTTTGTGCTAAACATCCCTCTTTCTTAAACAACCAGCCATTTCATTCTGGGACTAAATTTACCGTACAAGATTATTTCTCTTTAAACTTTCTTACCAAAAACTACCTCCTTATTTCTATAATTTTCTTTACACCTCTCTTATTTCCTGTTTTTTTTTACCTTGTTTTATACATAACCTTTAAATAAGCTTTGAAATAGAAAAAATTTTTCACCTTTTAAAAAGGACACTTTTTTAAAGAAAGAATGTTTCTCTGTAATATATTTTTTATTGAAAAATATCTATTACTTCATTTAATATAACTTTAAGTTATAAAGTATGACAACTTTGTCTACAAGTATTTATCCCATTACATTTACCTAATTATTTTATTTTAATTGTTTACCTAGATTATGAAAATTCTAATAATCATCTTTTACATTTATGAAATTTGCCATTGCAAAGTTCTGAGATAGTGGGAAAGGACAAAATATGAGATAGTGGGAAAGGTCTGACCTGACCGACTTCATCCTGCTTCTAACCTCCAGGCTGTCCTTGTTCATTCCTGGACTTGGGGAGGAACTTGGTTCATAGTTCAGCTTTGAAACGAAGAAGATAACAGTCCTTTCCCAAAACAAACCTCCCTATAGCCCATGGACTAGGCTGCCTAAAGTCACAGGGTAATTTTCCTAAATAATTCAAGATGTAATTATTTTCATTAAACCAATATCCATGTCTTACTTATTAAAATTACACAAGCAAAGACGATTCTGTTTTGGGCTGGGTTTATAGTTTTGTAACCTGTATGTCAAGCTTGGACACCTCATAGCATTTGGCAGGGATAAGTACGGAATTGCTTGACTAGTAAATGCAAACAAAATGTATGCTGGCAATGCATAAGATGTTTCTGATATTGCTTTGCCAACAATTTTAAAGCTCGCTTACCTATTAAAGGTTTTACTTAAATTGCATATAACTTGAAAAAGCATTTGACTAGTCCTTTTTTATATCAGATGCGAGTCCTTTTATTTTCTTAAGCCAGTTAATTAGAGCTCTTTCATGTATTTTCAGTAGTGAAACGTTGTGTACATGGCACACATATAGATGTATTAGACATGCCAACAGAACTGCATCTTAGAGATTCACAGCCCCCCTCATTCTCATCTTAGACTTTCACATTTCTGATAACCTGCATCAATGGGTTGTATCAATTCTTGATAATGCTGCGCAGTTGTCAGCTAAATGGTCTTAGATTTGCATGTTTGAGGAGGGATGGGGGACCACCAGGCAGCTGGGGCCAGTGGGGTCGCCCTGCCTCATCCCCTGCTCCCCCCACCTCCAGCACACGTGAGAGCCTGGGCTCTGTGGTTTGGTAATGTAAACAGTTGTGTTAACATGAGCCTACAGTATAACCCAAGAAACCTCTTCATGGCACAGAATGAGCTGCTCATTCTGCAAGGTAGACGTTGTGTGTTGTGGGTTGAACATGCTGAAGTATATACTTTAATATTTGTGTCTACTGAGTACACATTGAAGCTCTAACGCCTGGGACTTGTGAGTGTGATCCTATGTGGAAATGGGAACTTTGCGGATGTCATTATGTTATGATAAGGTCTCTAGGATGGGCCCTGTTTCCACGTGACTGGTGCCATTACAGGACTTGTAGGACAAGAAGACAGATGCAGACACATGTGGGGAGGAGGCTGTGATGGTGGCGGCACAGGTCAGAGCAATGCCGCCTGTGAATAAAAAATCTGCCCCAAATCACAAAGCAAAAGGGAGAAGTCTCGCTGGGAACAGTGTAGGACAAAGCTGCCTCCCATTCTGTTCCTAAGTAAGACAGCCACACAGATAAAAAAGCACATACCTCCGTCACCATTTGCCCAAAGAGAAATTCCCTGTGGACAAAGGACAGGCAGAACTCAAAGTCCTCCCTCTGCTCCCGTGAGAGAAACGCAGATCTGGTGGCTTCTTTTGCCCTAGTTTTTCACGAAGTCAGACTAAGGCATGAGTGACTATTCCTATAAACAGCATTCAGGGAAAGGCTAATCAGAAACTCAAAAGCATGCAAGTTTGTCTCTTATCCACCTGTGACCTGAAAGCTCCTCCCCCTCCGAGTTGTCCCACTTTGCCAAACAAACCAGTGTGCACCTTACATGTATTGATCGGTGTCTCCTGTTTCCCTAAAATGCATGAAAGCAAAGCTGTGCCCGACCCCCGTGGGCACATGTCACGAGGACCTCCTGAGGCTGTGTCACAGGCGCATCCTTAACCCTGGCAAAATACACCTTCTAAATTGACTGACACCTGTCCTAGGTACATTTTGGTTTACAGGTCACATGCCCCAGGACGCTGCAGCCCAGAAGCTGGAAAAGACAGGAGGGCCCTCCCCTGGAACCTGTGGAGAGAGTGCAGTCCTCCTGACACCTGCATTTCCGGCTTCTGACCTTCAGAACCGTGAGAGAATCTATTTGTATTGCTTTGAGGCCCTCACTCTTTGGCCATGGGATCCTGTTTCATGGAGCCGGTGCTGTTTTTCTGGAGCTGCCCGGCTGTCGGGAAGCCCCTGGGTCAGGCTCCAGTATCTGAAAACCTGCTTATTTCTGCTGCAATCAGCTCTTCTCCACGTGGTGATGGGGGCTGAGAAATGGCTCAACCAGAAGCTGGAAAAAAGATATTTCCAGAGGCACAGCTCCAAAAGAGGGTGGCTGGTGGGCTGGCACTGGGAGAGGGGGAGGGCACAGGAAGGGAGGCATTGCCCCTGAGAAGTCAACATACACCTGAGGCTGTGCCCCGGAGCCAATGAATGGGGAGTCCTCATTTGAACCAGGGACCGTGGACACCTGGGAGACCTGGAGCCAATGCCTGCCCTCTCTTCTCCCCACCAAGGACCCTCCAGAACCCGGGTTGGTTGGACCTGAGAGACCTGTCTGTCACTTCAGATGGAAGGTTCTGAAGCCCTTGTCCTGGGGTGAAGACTGTGACAATAACTCATGATTAGTGGGGAATGACATTGAGTGGGTCCCTCATCCCAGGGCATCCCTGTCCCTGTGACAGGAAAGCTGGGGACGGACAGGCACGTCCCCTTCTGCCCTTGCTTCCTAGCCAGCGTGCCCTCCAGCTCCCCTGTGGCTCTCCAGCCGCTCTTCATCTCCACCCGCCCTCCTTCCATCACTGACTGTCTCAGCCCCTGAATCGGGTCTGGGGTGCTCCCCAGCCAGTGGGTTAATCACCGGGCCCCAGAGCTGTTTGCTTCTCTTTAGGAACGTGATACTTTCCAAAATCTCTCTGTAGATAAAAAGAGCCACTAGGATTTGTGTGCAAGTATGATTCATAATCACGCCTGTGAAAGGATGGGCTCGGTTGATTGAGGGGCTGCTGAGCACAAAATCTGGGGGCGGCCTGCTGTTTGGAAGCGCAGGCAGGATTTCTCTTACTGTCTTGAGGCAGAATGGCTAATCAGAAACTCAAAAGCATGCAAGTTTGTCTCTTATCCACCTGTGACCTGAAAGCTCCTCCCCTCCGAGTTGTCCCACTTTGCCAAACAAACCAGTGTGCACCTTACATGTATTGATCGGTGTCTCCTGTTTCCCTAAAATGCATGAAAGCAAAGCTGTGCCCGACCCCCGTGGGCACATGTCACGAGGACCTCCTGAGGCTGTGTCACAGGCGCATCCTTAACCCTGGCAAAATACACCTTCTAAATTGACTGACACCTGTCCTAGGTACATTTTGGTTTACAGGTCACATGCCCCAGGACGCTGCAGCCCAGAAGCTGGAAAAGACAGGAGGGCCCTCCCCTGGAACCTGTGGAGAGAGTGCAGTCCTCCTGACACCTGCATTTCCGGCTTCTGACCTTCAGAACCGTGAGAGAATCTATTTGTATTGCTTTGAGGCCCTCACTCTTTGGCCATGGGATCCTGTTTCATGGAGCCGGTGCTGTTTTTCTGGAGCTGCCCGGCTGTCGGGAAGCCCCTGGGTCAGGCTCCAGTATCTGAAAACCTGCTTATTTCTGCTGCAATCAGCTCTTCTCCACGTGGTGATGGGGGCTGAGAAATGGCTCAACCAGAAGCTGGAAAAAGATATTTCCAGAGGCACAGCTCCAAAAGAGGGTGGCTGGTGGGCTGGCACTGGGAGAGGGGAGGGCACAGGAAGGGAGGCATTGCCCCTGAGAAGTCAACATACACCTGAGGCTGTGCCCCGGAGCCAATGAATGGGAGTCCTCATTTGAACCAGGGACCGTGGACACCTGGGAGACCTGGAGCCAATGCCTGCCTCTCTTCTCCCCACCAAGGACCCTCCAGAACCCGGGTTGGTTGGACCTGAGAGACCTGTCTGTCACTTCAGATGGAAGGTTCTGAAGCCCTTGTCCTGGGGTGAAGACTGTGACAATAACTCATGATTAGTGGGGAATGACATTGAGTGGGTCCTCATCCCAGGGCATCCCTGTCCCTGTGACAGGAAAGCTGGGGACGGACAGGCACGTCCTTCTGCCCTTGCTTCCTAGCCAGCGTGCCTCCAGCTCCCTGTGGCTCTCCAGCCGCTCTTCATCTCCACCCGCCTCCTTCCATCACTGACTGTCTCAGCCCCTGAATCGGGTCTGGGGTGCTCCCAGCCAGTGGGTTAATCACCGGGCCCCAGAGCTGTTTGCTTCTCTTTTAGGAACGTGATACTTTCCAAAATCTCTCTGTAGATAAAAAGAGCCACTAGGATTTGTGTGCAAGTATGATTCATAATCACGCCTGTGAAAGGATGGGCTCGGTTGATTGAGGGGCTGCTGAGCACAAAATCTGGGGGCGGCCTGCTGTTTGGAAGCGCAGGCAGGATTTCTCTTACTGTCTTGAGGCAGAATGGCTGCTTTTCCAGGGACCCTCACTTTTGCTCTTAAGACCCTCCCCCATTATGGAGGGCAAAGTGCTTTCCTGAAAGTTGACTGTTAATCTCATTACGGGAACACCTGAGTGATTGTTGAGCAGAACAGCTGGGCACCTCCGCCTGGCCAGGGTGGCATGGGGTCACCATCACAGGGTACACTCCACTCATCACCTGACCCCCAGGTCACCCTGAGCCATGGGTCTGTTACTGAGGTCCTGCAGCAGGTCACCCTGAGCTACCAGGTGGGACTGAGTTTGTGGCACCATCTTACAATGAGCGTTTGGTTCACACAAGCCCCAGTCTCCTCCAGGACAGCTGGTTGAGGAGGACAAAGTGCTCCTGGGGGGACCCCAGACCCAAACTGGTGACTCAGAGCCACCCCTGTAGGGCAGCCTTCTCAGGGTCCTGGGACCTCCCTAGAGGAGAGCAGACATCCCAGGTAGTCCCAGAGCTTTTTTACAAGAAGTGTCTCAGCAGGTGGATGCTGGGGTACACACAGAGACCCTTGGGGGACTGTGGCAATAAAAGACCCAAACTATCCAGGAGGGCCAGCACCCCCTGCTGACATGAAAGGAGGCCATGCTCAGGAGGAATCAGGCTCTGTAGAGAGACGTGGCACAGAAAGAACCCAAGGAGACACAGGCTGTGGGGGTGGGTGTTTATTTAGAGGATTAAGGGTCCAGCTGGGCTTTAGCAGATAGAAACAATAACGGGAGCATTTCAGGGGGAGAGTGGGGTCCATGGGTGAGGCCACAGACCTGGCCGAGTGTCTGCGCCTCCTGGGCCTCCCTGAGCTCCAGCACTGGTCGGGGTGGACGGGGGAAAGGGGAGCTCTCGGAGGAAGAAGGAAGGGCAGGGCAGTATGGCCCCAGCAAGTGGGGTGAACTCTGTGATGAGCGGCGGAGGAAACGGCTCACCCAGGATTGCCAGTGCGATGGTGTGAGGCACAGGGTGAGTGCATTTCTAGGGCAAAGATGTGCCATGAGCTGGGAAGCTGTTCCAGATTCCAGGGACTGTCATATTCCAGAGAAGCACAGCTCAAAACTGCATCACAGGTCTGAGATACAGCGTGGCCTTCATCCGAGATCTGGGACCAAGCATCAGATTTTGCACTGGCAGCACACGGGACACAGCTCCAAAAGAGGGTGGCTGGTGGGCTGGCACTGGGAGAGGGGAGGGCACAGGAAGGGGGAGGCATTGCCCCCTGAGAAGTCAACATACACCTGAGGCTGTGCCCCCGGAGCCAATGAATGGGGAGTCCTCATTTGAACCAGGGACCGTGGACACCTGGGAGACCTGGAGCCAATGCCTGCCCTCTCTTCTCCCCACCAAGGACCCTCCAGAACCCGGGTTGGTTGGACCTGAGAGACCTGTCTGTCACTTCAGATGGAAGGTTCTGAAGCCCTTGTCCTGGGGTGAAGACTGTGACAATAACTCATGATTAGTGGGGAATGACATTGAGTGGGTCCCTCATCCCAGGGCATCCCTGTCCCTGTGACAGGAAAGCTGGGGACGGACAGGCACGTCCCCTTCTGCCCTTGCTTCCTAGCCAGCGTGCCCTCCAGCTCCCCTGTGGCTCTCCAGCCGCTCTTCATCTCCACCCGCCCTCCTTCCATCACTGACTGTCTCAGCCCCTGAATCGGGTCTGGGGTGCTCCCCAGCCAGTGGGTTAATCACCGGGCCCCAGAGCTGTTTGCTTCTCTTTTAGGAACGTGATACTTTCCAAAATCTCTCTGTAGATAAAAAGAGCCACTAGGATTTGTGTGCAAGTATGATTCATAATCACGCCTGTGAAAGGATGGGCTCGGTTGATTGAGGGGCTGCTGAGCACAAAATCTGGGGGGCGGCCTGCTGTTTGGAAGCGCAGGCAGGATTTCTCTTACTGTCTTGAGGCAGAATGGCTGCTTTTCCAGGGACCCTCACTTTTTGCTCTTAAGACCCTCCCCCATTATGGAGGGCAAAGTGCTTTCCTGAAAGTTGACTGTTAATCTCATTACGGGGAACACCTGAGTGATTGTTGAGCAGAACAGCTGGGCACCTCCGCCTGGCCAGGGTGGCATGGGGTCACCATCACAGGGTACACTCCCACTCATCACCTGACCCCCCCAGGTCACCCTGAGCCATGGGTCTGTTACTGAGGTCCTGCAGCAGGTCACCCTGAGCTACCAGGTGGGACTGAGTTTGTGGCACCATCTTACAATGAGCGTTTGGTTCACACAAGCCCCAGTCTCCTCCAGGACAGCTGGTTGAGGAGGACAAAGTGCTCCTGGGGGGACCCCAGACCCAAACTGGTGACTCAGAGCCACCCCTGTAGGGCAGCCTTCTCAGGGTCCTGGGACCTCCCTAGAGGAGAGCAGACATCCCAGGTAGTCCCAGAGCTTTTTTACAAGAAGTGTCTCAGCAGGTGGATGCTGGGGTACACACAGAGACCCTTGGGGGACTGTGGCAATAAAAGACCCAAACTATCCAGGAGGCCAGCACCCCTGCTGACATGAAAGGAGGCCATGCTCAGGAGGAATCAGGCTCTGTAGAGACGTGGCACAGAAAGAACCCAAGGAGACACAGGCTGTGGGGTGGGTGTTTATTTAGAGGATTAAGGGTCCAGCTGGGCTTTAGCAGATAGAAACAATAACGGGAGCATTTCAGGGGAGAGTGGGGTCCATGGGTGAGGCCACAGACCTGGCCGAGTGTCTGCCTCCTGGGCCTCCTGAGCTCCAGCACTGGTCGGGGTGGACGGGGAAAGGGAGCTCTCGGAGGAAGAAGGAAGGGCAGGGCAGTATGGCCCCAGCAAGTGGGGTGAACTCTGTGATGAGCGGCGGAGGAAACGGCTCACCCAGGATTGCCAGTGCGATGGTGTGAGGCACAGGGTGAGTGCATTTCTAGGGCAAAGATGTGCCATGAGCTGGGAAGCTGTTCCAGATTCCAGGGACTGTCATATTCCAGAGAAGCACAGCTCAAAACTGCATCACAGGTCTGAGATACAGCGTGGCCTTCATCCGAGATCTGGGACCAAGCATCAGATTTTGCACTGGCAGCACACGGGGACACAGCAGCTGGACTGGGAACAGCAGGGCTTGCAGCAGCTGGACTGGCAGCAGGATGACCCACAGCCTGAGGGACAGCAGGGCTTACAGCAGCTGGACTGGGAACAGCAGGATGACCCACAGCCTGAGGAGCAGCAGGGCTTACAGCAGCTGGACTGGGAACAGCAGGGCTTACAGCAGCTGGATTGACAGCAGCTACAGGAGCCACAGCCTCCCTTGGAGCCCCCACAGGAGCCACAGCCACAGCCACCCTTAGACCCCCCACAGGAGCCACAGCTGGAGCAGGAACAGGCTGGCACACAGCAGCACACGGGCTTGCAGCAGCAGACCGGCACACAGCAGCTGGAGCCACAGCCCCCCTTGGAGCCCTGACAGGAGCCACAGCCCCCCTTGGGGCCCCCACAAGAGCCACAGCCCCCCTTGGAGCCTCCACAGGAGCCACAGCCCCCCTTGGAGCCCCCACAGGAGCCACAGCCCCTTGGAGCCCCCACAGGAGCCACAGCTGGAGCAGGAACAGGCTGGCACACAGCAGCACACAGGCTTGCAGCAGCAGATTGGCACACAGCAGCTGGAGCCACAGCCCCCACAGCCAGAGCCACAGCTCCCACAGCCGGAGCCACAGCCCCCACAGCTAGAGCCACAGCCTCCACAGCCGGAGCTACAGCCCCCACAGCTGGAGCCACAGCTTCCAGAGCAGCCACAGCAGCCCATGGTTCTGATGGGTTGAGGGTAGAGCAGGTAGAGGAGCAGATGAGAGGGAGGTGCAGATGTGGAGCCCCTGAGCCTGTGGCCTTTATATTCCCACCCAGGATCAGGTGTGAAGCT
>JAKFGQ010000995.1:0-11483 GCA_021498475.1 Saguinus midas | reverse complement strand
GACAGTAACCCCTCTTCTACCAAAAATCAATAAATCTAAGAGCTGGTTTTCGAAAAGATCAACAAAATAGACAGACCACTAGCCAGACTGATAAAAAGAAGAGAGAACAACCAAATAGATGCAATAAAAACGATAAAGGGAAATCACCACAGATTCCACAGAAATTCAAACCATCATCAGAGAATACTACAAACAACTCTATGCACATAAACTAGTAAATCAGGAAGAAATGGATAAATTCCTGGACGCCTGTGTCCTCCCAAGCCTAAACCAGGAGGAAGCCGAAACTATGAATAGACCAATAACAAGGTCTGAAGTTGAGGCAGCAATTAAGAGCCTACCACACAAAAAAGCCCAGGTCCAGATGGGTTCACAGCTGAATTCTACCAGACACACAAAGAGGATCTGGTACCATTCCTTCTGAAACTATTCCAAATAATCCAAAAGAGGAACCTTCCAAATCATTTTATGAGACCAACATCATCCTGATACCAAAACCTGGCAGAGACTCAACAAGAAAAGAAAACTTCAGGCCAATATCCATGATGAACATAGATGCAAAATCTTCAATAAAATACTGGCAAACCGATTGCAACAGCACATTAAAAACTTATCCATCATGATCAAGTAGGATTCATCCTGGGATGCAAGGCTGGTTCAACATACACAAGTTTATAAATGTAATTCACCACATAAACAGAAGCAAAACAAAAATCACATGATTATCTCAATTGATGCAGAGAAGGCATTTGACAAAATTCAACAGCCCTTTATGCTAAAAACCTCAATAAACTTGGTATTGATGGAACATATCTCAAAGTAATAAAAGCTATTTATGACAAACCAACAGCCAATATCATACTTAATGGGCAAAACTGGAAGCATTCCTTTGAAATCCGGCACTAGACAAGGATGCCCTCTCACCACTTCTATTCAACATAGTACTGGAAGTTCTAGCCAGAGCAATCAGGCAAGAAAAGAAATAAAGGGTATTCAAATAGAAAGGTGGAAGCCAAATTGTCTCTATTTGCAGACGACATGATAGTATACCTAGAAGACCCCATCACCTCAGCCCAAAAGCTCCTGCAACTGATAAGCAACTTCAGCAAAGTCTCAGGATATAAAATCAATGTTCAAAAATCACAAGCATTCCTATACACCAATAACAGACTTAAAGAGAACCAAATCAAGAACGAACTGCCATTCACAATTGCTACAAAGAAAATAAAATACCTAGGAATACAACTCACTAGGAATGTAAGGGACCTCTTTAAGGAAAACTACAAACAACTGCTCAACGAAATAAGAGAGACACAAACAGATGGAGAAACATTCCATGTTCGTGGTTAGGAAGAATCAATATCATGAAAATGGCTATACTGCCCAAAGTAATTTACACAATCAATGCTATCCCCATCAAACTACCATTGAATTTCTTCACAGAACTGGAAAACCACCATGAATTTTATATGGAACCAAAAAGAGCCCACATAGCCAAGTCAATTCTAAGCAAAAGAACACAGCGGAGGCATCACGCTACCAGACTTCAAACTATACTACAAGGCTACAGTAATCAAAACAGCATGGTACTGGTACCAAAACAGAGATATAGACCAATGGAACAGAACAGAGGCATCGGAGGCAACACAACACATCTACAACCATATTATCTTTGATAAACCAGACAAAACAGGCAATGGGGAAAGGATTCCTATTTAATAAATGGTGTTGGGAAAACTGGCTAGCCATGTGCAGAAAGCAGAAACTGGACCCCTTCCTGACACCTTACACTAAAATTAACTCCAGATGGATTAAAGACTTAAACGTAAGACCTGACACCATAAAAACCCTAGAAGAAAATCTAGGCAAAACCGTTCAGGACATAGGAGTAGGCAAGGACTTCATGAACAAACACCAAAAGCATTGGCAACAAAAGCCAAAATAGACAAATGGGACCTAATCAACCTCCACAGCTTCTGCACGGCAAAAGAAACAGTCACTAGAGTGAATCAACCATCAGAATGGGAAAAATCTTTGCAGTTTACACATCTGACAAAGGGTTGATATCCAGAATTTACAAAGAACTCAAACAGATTTACAGGAAAAATAAACAAGCCCATTCAAAAATGGGCAAAGGATATGAACAGAAACTTTACAAAAGAAGACATACATGAGGCCAACAAACATATGAAAAAGTGCTCATCATCATTGGTCATTAGAGAGATGCAAATCAAAACCACATTGAGATATCATCTCACACCAGTTAGAATGGCGATCATTAAAAATCTGGAGACAGCAGATGCTGGAGAGGATGTGGAGAAATAGGAACACTCTTACACTGTTGGTGGGAGTGTAAATTAGTTCAACCATTGTGGAAGACAGTGGCGATTCCTCAGGGACCTAGAAATAGAAATTCCATTTGACCCAGCAATCCCATTACTGGGTATCTATCCAAAGGACTATAAATCGTTCTACTATAAGGACACCTGCACACGAATGTTCATTGCAGCACTGTTTACAATAGCAAAGACCTGGAACCAACCCAAATGCCCAACGATGATAGACTGGACTGGGAAAATGTGGCACATATACACCATGGAATATTATGCAGCAATCAAAATGATGAGTTTGTGTTTTGTAGGACATGGATGAATCTGGAGAACATCATTCTCAGCAAACTGACACAAGAACAGAAAAGAAATACTGCATATACTCACTCATAGGTGGGTGAGAAAATGAACACATGGACACAGAGAGGCGGTCTACTATACACTGGGACTGTTGGGGAAATGGGAGGGACAGCAGGGGCTGGTGGGGATACTGGGATGAATACCAAGTGTGGGTGAAGGGAGGAAGGCAGCAAACACTGCCATGTGTACTATGCAACTATCTTGCACTTTCTGCACATGTACCCTAAACCTATAATGCAATAAAAAGAAACAAACAGTCACTATAGAGCACCCTACCCAACCACAGTCACTATAGAGCACTCTACCAAACAACAGTCACTATAGAGCACCTACCCAACAACAGTCACTATAGAGCACTACACAACAACAGTCACATAGACACCTACCAAAAGTCACTATAGATCACCCCACCCCACAAGAGTCACTATAGAGCACTACCAACAGTCAGCAAACAGACACTATACAGCACTTTACTTAGCAAGAGTCACTATAGAGCACTCTACATCAACAGTCACTATAGATCACTAACCCAGTCACTATAGAGCACCCATAGCAAGAGTCAAAAGCACCCTTTCAGCAAAAGTCACTATACTGCCAAAAACAGTCAACATAGAAAACCCTACCAACAACAGTCACTAGAGAGCACTTCAGCAACAGTCACTGTAGAGCACTACCCAGCAAAAGTCACTATAGAGCACCCTATTACACAGAGTCAGTATACACACAGCAACAGTCACTATAAGCACCTACCCAACAACATTCACTTGCACCCAACAACAGTCACTATAGATTACCCTTCCCAACCTCAGTCACTGTTCAGCAAACTAAAGAAACAGTCACCATAGAGCACCCTACTCAACAAAGTCACCATAGAGCACAACAGTCACTACAGACCTACCCAACAAGAATCACTATAGCACAAACAACAGTCACTAGCACCCCACAACAGTCACTATAGAGCACCCTAAACAAAAGTAACAGCACCTACCAACAATAGTCAGCATATTCTACCCAAAAACGGTCACTATAGTTCACATAACAACAGTCACTACAGAGCACTCTATTCAAGAACAGTCATTATAGAGTACTACCCAGCAACACTCACTATAGAGACCCTATTCAACCAGTCACTATAGAGCACCTACCAGCAACAGTCACTATAGAGCAACCAAAAAACAGTCACTATAGCACTTTATCCAGCAACAGACACTAATGCACATTCTAACTAACAGCAGTCACTAGAGAGCACACAATTACAGTCACTATTGAGACCTTTCAAGAGTCACTATAGAGCACCCTGTTGAAAAGAGGCCCTAGAGCACCCTACCCAACAAGAATCACTAAAGATCACCTACAGAACTACAGTCACTACAGTTCTACCCAACAACTTTCACTATATACCACATTCAACAACAGTCAAAGAACCCAAGAACAGTGTACAGCACTACCAACAAGTCACTATAGAGCACACAACAACAGTCACTATAGAGCACTATCAACAACAGTCACTATAGAACACCCTACCAACAACACTATACAGCACAGACAACAACAGTCACTAAAGCGCTGTACCAAAGAAAGTCTCTATACACACCCAAAACAGTCAATATAGAGCATGCCCAATAACAGTCAGTATAGAGCACCCAGTCACTAGAACATTTCAGCAATAGTCAGTACCAACAACAGTAACTATAGAGCACCATACTCAAAAAAACAGTATAGAGCACCCTACTTAACAACTGTCATTGTAGATACACAACATATAGAGCACCTACCAAACAACTGTTATTTTAGAGCCTAATAAACAACCATCACTAAGACAACAGCCACTAAATAGTACCAACAACAGTCACTATAGAGCACCACCAGCAACAGTCACTATAGAATACCCACCACCAACAGACAGAGCACTAAGAGTCACTAGAGCACCACCCAAAAGAGTCACTGTAGAGCACCCACAACAGTCACAGAGAGTCAACAGTCACATAGATTTACCCAACAACAGTCACTATAGATACCAACAGTCACTATGGAGCACTTACACAACAACAGTCAATATAGAGCACTACCAACAACAGCATCACTATAGATCACTCAACAACAGTCACTATAGAGCACTCTACCATTCACAGCACCATAACAAACAACACTCACTATTAGATCACTCTGCACAACACCAGTCACTATAGAGCACTCTATGCACCAATGGTCATTATACAGCACTGTAACAAAAAACACTCACTATTAGATCACTCTACAAACAGCCACTATAAAGCACTCCACCCAACAACAGTCAACTATAGAGCACTCTACCCAACAACAGTCACTATAGAGCACCAGACCCAGTCACAGTCACTATACAGCACCTTACCCAACCACAGTCACTATAGAGCACTTCACCCGACAGTCACCAGAGCACCCAACAACAGTCACTATAGAGCACCTACCCAACAACAGTCACTATAGAGCACCTACCCAACAACAGTGACTATATAGCATGTTACACAACATTTCCTATGGAGCACTCTACCAAACACCAGTCACTGTAGAGCACTCTAAACAACCAGAGTAACTATAGAGCACCCAACCCAACAACAGTCACTATAGAGAACCTACAGCAACAGTCACTATTGATCTCCCTATGATACTACAGTTAATATGAGCACCCTACCGAGCAACAGTGACAATAGTACAACATATCCAGCATCAGTCACTATGGAGCACTCTACCTAACACCAGACACTATACAGCACCTTACTGAGCAACACTCACAATAGAGAACCCTACCCAACAACAGTCAGTACAGCATGCTACACAACAACAGTCACTATAGAGCACTACCCAACAACAGTCACTATAGAGCACCTACAACAACAGTCACTATAGAGCACCCAACAACAGTCACTATAGAGCACCTACAACAACAGTCACTATAGAGCACCCAACAACAGTCACTATAGAGCACCCAACAACAGTCACTATAGAGCACCCAACAACAGTCACTATAGAGCACCCAACAACAGTCACTATAGAGCACCACCCAACAACAGTCACTATAGAGCACCCAACAACAGTCACTATAGAGCACCTACAACAACAGTCACTATAGAGCACCACCCAACAACAGTCACTATAGAGCACCTACACAACAACAGTCACTATAAAGCACCCACCCAACAACAGTCACTATAGAGCACCCAACAACAGTCACTATAGAGCACTACCCAACAACAGTCACTATAGAGCACCCAACAACAGTCACTATAGAGCACTCTACCCAACAACAGTCACTATAGAGCACCACCCAACAACAGTCACTATAGAGCACCCAACAACAGTCACTATAGAGCACTCTACCCAACAACAGTCACTATAGAGCACCACCCAACAACAGTCACTATAGAGCACCCAACAACAGTCAGTATAGAGCATGCAACCCAAAAACAGTCACTATAGAGCACCACCCAACAACAGTCACTATAGAGCACCACCCAACAACAGTCACTATAGAGCACCACCCAACAACAGTCACTATAGAGCACCACCCAACAACAGTCACTATAGAGCACCTACACAACAACAGTCACTATAGAGCACCCAACAACAGTCACTATAGCACTCTACACAACAACAGTCACTATAGAGCACCACCCAACAACAGTCACTATAGAGCACTACCCAACAACAGTCACTATAGAGCACCACCCAACAACAGTCACTATAGAGCACTACCCAACAACAGTCAGTATAGAGCACCCACCAACAACAGTCACTATAGAGCACCCAACAACAGTCACTATAGAGCACTCTACCCAACAACAGTCACTATAGAGCACCCAACAACAGTCACTATAGAGCACCACACAGCAACAGTCACTATAGAGCACTCTACCCAACAACAGTCACTATAGAGCACCACACAGCAACAGTCAGTATAAAGAATTTCACCCAGCAACAGTCACTATACAGCACACAACAAGAGTCACTATAAAGCACCCACCCAACAACAGTCACTATAGAGCACCCAACAACAGTCACTATAGAGCACTCTACCCAACAACAGTCACTATAGAGCACCCAACAACAGTCACTATAGAGCACTCTACCCAACAACAGTCACTATAGAGCACCCAACAACAGTCACTATAGAGCACTCCACAACAACAGTCACTATAGAGCACTCTACCCAACAACAGTCACTATAGAGCACCCAACAACAGTCACTATAGAGCACTCTACCCAACAACAGTCACTATAGAGCACTCTACCCAACAACAGTCACTATAGAGCACCCAAAAACAGTCACTATAGAGCACTCTACCCAACAACAGTCACTATAGAGCACCCAACAACAGTCACTATAGAGCACCCAACAACAGTCACTATAGAGCACTCTACCCAACAACAGTCACTATAGAGCACTCTACCCAACAACAGTCACTATAGAGCACCCAACAACAGTCACTATAGAGCACCCAACAACAGTCACTATAGAGCACCCAACAACAGTCACTATAGAGCACCCAACAACAGTCACTATAGAGCACCCAACAACAGTCACTATAGAGCACCCAACAACAGTCACTATAGAGCACTCTACCCAACAACAGTCACTATAAAACTTTTCAGTTAACAAGAGTCACTATATAGCACTCTACACAACAACAGTCACTATAAAACAACAACAGTCACTATAGAGCACCCAACAACAGTCACTATAGAGCACCCAACAACAGTCACTATAGAGCACTCTACCCAACAACAGTCACTATAGAGCACTCTACCCAACAACAGTCACTATAGAGCACCCAACAACAGTCACTATAGAGCACTCTACCCAACAACAGTCACTATAGAGCACCCAACAACAGTCACTATAGAGCACCCAACAACAGTCACTATAGAGCACCCAACAACAGTCACTATAGAGCACCCACCAACAACAGTCACTATAGAGCACTCTACCCAACAACAGTCACTATAGAGCACCCAACAACAGTCACTATAGAGCACTCTACCCAACAACAGTCACTAGAGAGCCTCTACAACAACAGTCACTATAGAGCACTCTACCCAACAACAGTCACTATAGAGCACTCTACCCAACAACAGTCACTATAGAGCACCCAACAACAGTCACTATAGAGCACCCAACAACAGTCACTATAGAGCACTCTACCCAACAACAGTCACTATAGAGCACTGTACCCAACAACAGTCATTACACCATACAACTGTTTCTGGTTATAGTGCTCTATAGTGACTGTTGTTAAGTAAGTGTAGTATAGTGACTGTTTTTGTAGGTGCTCTATAGTGACTGTTGCTGGTTGAAGTGCTCTATAGTGACTGTTGTTATGTAGGTGCTCTATAGTGACTGTTGTTTGGAAGTGTGCTCTATAGCGATTGTTGATGGTAGGGTGATCTATAGTAACTGTTGTTGAGTAGGGTGCTATATAGTGACTGTTCCTAAATATGGTAATCCATAGTGACTTTTACTAGGTGGGTTGCTTTATAGTGACTGTTGCTGGGTAGAGTGCTCTATAGTGTCTGTTGTTTGGTAAAATGGTCTATAGTGACTGTTGTTGTATAGAGTGCTCCATAGTGACTGTTTTTGGGTCAAAGGCTCTATAGTGACTGTTGCTGGTTGAAGTGCTCTATAGTGACTGTTGTTGAATAAAAGGCTCTATAGTGACCCTTGTTAGGTAGGTGCACTATAGTGACTCTTGTAGTGTAGGTGCTCTATAGTGTCTGTTGTTGGGGAGAAAACTCCATACTGACTGTTGTTGGATCAAGTGGTCTATGTGACTGTTGTTGTATAGAGTGCTCCATAGTGACTGTTGTTGGGTCAAGGGCTCTATAGTGACTTTTGTTGATTGAAGTTCTCTATAGTGACTGTTGTGTGTGTGCTTTATAATGACTGTTGTTGGGTGGGTTTCTCTATAGTGACTGTTGTTGGGTAGGGTGCTCTATAGTGACTGTTGATGTGTAGGTGTTTTATAGTTAATGTAATTGTGTGGGGTGCTCTATAGTGACTATTGTAGAGAAGTTGTTTATTGATAGTGTTTTAGGGTAGGGTGCTTTATAGTGACTGTTGTTGGGTGGAGTGCTCTATAGTGACTGTTACTGCCTAGAGTGCTCTATAGTGACTTCTGTTGGGTAGGCACTCTACAGTGACTGTGTTTGGGTAGGAATCTCTCTAATGGCTGTTATTGGTATGGTGCTTTATAGAGACTTTCTGAGGTTGGTTCACTGTGCTGTGTGTGTTTGTGGTGAGTGGTGTGCCTGTGTGAGGTGTCTGCACTGTGAAATGTGTGTGTGTGAGTGTAGTGGGTCTGTGTTAAATGTATTTACTGTGTAGTGTTTGTGGTCATTCATGTGTCTGTATGAGGTTTCTTCAACATGGAATGTGTGTTGTCAGTGGTGTGTGTAAGGTGTGTGCACAATTTAGTGTGTGTGGTGACTGCTCTGTGTCTGAGTGAGTTCTGTGAACTGTGCAGTGTGTGTTTGGTGAGTAAGGTGTGCCTATGTGAGTTGTGTGCACTGCAAAATATATGGGTGGTGAGTGTTGTGTGTCCGTGTGGTGTGTTTGCTGTGTAATGTGTGTGGTCAGTCTTGTGTCTGTCAAAGGTGTCACCACTGTTAAGTGTGTGTGTTGTAAGTAGTGTGTGTCTGTGTAAAACGTGTGCACTGTGGGGGTTATTGTGTGTGTGAGTGGTGTGTCTGTGTGAGTTGTATGTACTCGTCAATTTGTGAGTAGTGTGTGTCTGTTTAAGATGGGTGCACTGTGGACTATGTGTGTAGAGTGTCTGTGGTGACTGATGTGTGTCTGTGTGAGATGTCTGCACTGTGTAGTGTGTGGTGAGTGGTGTGTACCTGTGTGAGGGTGTAGAAATGTGATGGGTGGTGTGTGTCTGTGTGAGATGTATGCACAGTTAATTGTGAGTGTGCACTGTGTGTGGTAAGTGGTGTGTGTCTGTGCTAGGTGTCTGCTCTTTGGACAGTGTGTGTGTGTGTGTGAGTGGTGTGTCTGTGAGGTGTGTGCACTGTAGTGTGTGTTTGTGTGAGGTGTGTGCACTGTGTAGTATAAGTGTGTGAAGAATTGTGTGTGTCTGTGAGGTGTGTGCACTGTAGTGTGTGTGGTGAGTGGATTGTGTGAGGTTGGTGCATTGTGAAGAGTGTGTGTGGTGAGTGACTTGTGTCTGTGTAAAAATTTGCACTTTGCAGAGTTTGTGTGTGGTGAGTGGTGTGTGTCTGCGTGAGGTGTGTGCATGATGGAGTATGTGTGTGGTCAGTGGTGTGTGTCCCTGTGAAGTGTGTGCACTGTGGAGGGTGTGTGTCATCAGTGGTGTGTGTATGAGGTGTGTGCACTGCAGTGTGTGTTTGGTCAGTGGTGTGTGTCTTTGTGAGGTTTGTTCACTGTGTAGTGTGTGTTTGTGGTGAGTGGTGTGCCTGTGTGTGTTGTCTGCACTGCAGAATGTGTTTGTGGTGAATGTTGTGTGTCTTTGTGAAATGTGTTTACTGTTTAGTGTGTGTGGTAAGTCATGTGTCTGTATAAGGTTCCTTCAATGTGGAATGTGTGTCTCGTGAGTGGTGTGTGTGTGAGGTGTCTGCACTGTGGAGTGTGTGTGGTGAGTGGTGTGTGCCTGTGTGAGGTGTGTGCACTCTGTAGTATGTGTGTGATGAGCAGTGTGTGTCTGTGTGGGATATATGCACAGTGGGCTGTGAGTGTGCAGTGTGTGTATTAACTGGTGTGTCTGTGTGAGGTGTCTGCACTGTGGAGTGTGTGTGTGAGGTGTGTTTTCAGTGTAGTGTGTGTTTGTGGTGAGTGGTGTGTCTGTGTGAGGTGTGTTTTCAGTGTAGTGTGTGTTTGTGGTGAGTGGTGTGTCTGTGTGAGGTGTCTGCACTGTGGAGTGTGTGTGTGTGTGTGTGTGAGGTGTGTGCACTGTGGAGTGTGTGTGTGTGAGGTGTCTGCACTGTGGAGTGTGTGGTGACTGGTGTGTGTTTGTGTGAGGTGTGTGCACTGTGTGTGTTTGGTCAGTGGTGTGTGTATGAGGTGTGTGCACTGTGTAGTGTGTGTGGTGAGTGTGTGTGGTGACTGGTGTGTGTTTGTGGTGAGTGGTGTGTGTGTGTGTGTGTGTGTGTGAGGTGTCTGCACTGTGAAATGTGTGCACTGAGTGTGTGGTGAGTGTGTGTGGTGACTGGTGTGTGACAGTGTGAGGTGTCTACACTGCAAAATGTGTTTGTGATGCATGTTTTGTGTTGGTGTGAGGTGTGTTTTCAGTGTAGTGTGTGTTTGTGTGAGGTGTGTGCACTGTAGTGTGTGTGGTGAGTGGTGTGTGTCTGTGTGAGGTGTCTGCACTGTGGAGTGTGTGTTTGGTCAGTGGTGTGTGTATGAGGTGTGTGCACTGTGGAGTGTGTGCTTAGTGGTGTGTGTCTGTGTAAAATGTGTGCACTGTGTCTGTGTGAGGTGTCTGCACTGTGGAGTGTGTGTGTGTGTGAGGTTGGTGCATTGTGAAGAGTGTGTGTGTGAGTGACTTGTGTCTGTGTAAAATGTGTGCACTGAGTGTGTGTGGTGACTGGTGTGTGACAGTGTGAGGTGTCTGCACTGTGTAGTGTGTGTGGTGAGTGGTGTGTGTCTGTGTGAGGTGTGTGCACTGTGGAGTGTGTGTGTGTGTGTGAGTGACTTGTGTCTGTGTAAAATGTGTGCACTGTGGAGTGTGTGTGTGAGGTGTGTGCCCTGTGGAGTGTGTGTGTGAGTGACTTGTGTCTGTGTAAAGTGTGTGGAGTTCATGG
>JAKFGQ010000994.1:0-11489 GCA_021498475.1 Saguinus midas | reverse complement strand
GGTCTTGTCTGACTTTCTTAAGCAGAGCAGATTGAAGGACACGTTGCTTCTTTGTTTTAGGCAGAGTTTTACTGCTATTTCATTATATGCAAGAATACTGCTGGAAAGGTCAGTTTTGAGACCTCTCCAGAGAAACCGTTTTTAGAGTTCCCCTTCAACACACGAGTTTAACTCTGTAAGTTGAATGCACACATTGACAACCATTTTGTTAGGTAGTTCCGTTTTGGTTTTAGAAGCAGAATGTTCTCCTTACAGCATATACTCCCATTCACTCAGGAATGTCCAAACGCAGCTCTTGCAAGAAACGTTTTTCTAACTCCTGAATCTAAAGGGAGATTTAACTCACTTAGCTGAACAAACTCAACGTAGAGTAGATTGAAGGATACGTTGCTTCTGTGTTTAAGGCAGAGGTTTACTACTATTACGTTATATGCGGGAATACTGCTGTAAAGGCCTGTTTTGAGATCTATCCAGGGAAATTGTTTCCAGACTTTCCCTTCAACACATGACTTTATTTGTGTAAGTTAAACGCACACATTGACAGCGTTTCTGTTAGGTAGCTTTGTTTTGATTATAGAAGCACAGAGTTTTTTTTACAGCATAAACTCCCATTCACTCAGGAATGTCCAAATGCAGCTCTTGCCAGAAACTTGTTTCTAACTTCTGAATCTAAAGGGAGATTTACCTCACTTAGCTGGACAAACGCACAGCAGAGCAGATTAAAGGATACGTTGCTTCTGTGTTTTAGGCAGAGTTTTACTGCTTTTTCGTTATGTATGGGAATATTGCTGGAAAGGCCTGTTTTGAGATTTCTCCACAGAAAGGGTTTCCAGACGTCCCCTTCAACACACGGGTTTAACTCTGTAATTAGAATGCACACATTGACAACCCTTCTGTTAGTTAGCTCCGTATTGGTTTTAGAAGCAGAGAGTTCTCCTTACACCATGTACTCCCATTCACTCAGGATTGTCCAAATGCCGCTATTGCCAGAAACATATTTCTGACTCCTGAATCTAAAGGGAGATTTAACTCACTTAGCTGAACAAGCGCACAGCAGAGCAGATTAAAGGATACCTTGCTTCTGTGTTTTAGGCAGAGTTTTACTGCTATTTCGTTATATATGGGAATATTGCTGGAAAGGCCTGTTTTGAGATTTCTCCACAGAAAGGGTTTCCAGACGTCCCCTTCAACACACGGGTTTAACTCTGTAATTAGAATGCACACATTGACAACCCTTCTGTTAGTTAGCTCCGTATTGGTTTTAGAAGCAGAGAGTTCTCCTTACACCATGTACTCCCATTCACTCAGGATTGTCCAAATGCCGCTATTGCCAGAAACATATTTCTGACTCCTGAATCTAAAGGGAGATTTAACTCACTTAGCTGAACAAGCGCACAGCAGAGCAGATTAAAGGATACCTTGCTTCTGTGTTTTAGGCAGAGTTTTACTGCTATTTCGTTATATATGGGAACACTGCTGGAAAGGCCTGTTTTGAGATCTCTCCACAGAAAGCGTTTCCAGATTTTCCCTTCAACAGAAGAGTTACTCTGTAAGTTAAATGCACACATTGACAACCGTTGTGTTAAGTAAATCCATTTTGGTGTCAGAAGCAGAGAGTTCTCCTTACAGCATATAATCCCATTCACTCAGGAATGTCCAAACGCAGCTCTTGCCAGAAATTTGTTTCTAACTCCTGAATCTGAAGGGAGATTTAACTCACTTAGCTGAACACAGGCACAGCAGAGCAGATTGAAGATACGTTGCTTCTGTGTTTTAGGCAGAGTTTTACTGCTATTTATTATATGCGGGAATACTGCTGGAAAGGCCTGTTTTGAGATTTCTCCACAGATAGCGTTTCCAGACTTCCCTTTCAACACACGAGTTTAACTCTTTATGTTGAATGCAAACATTGACAACCGTTCTGTTAGGTAGCTTTCTTTTCATAGAGAGTTCTTCTAACAGTATATACTCCCATTCACTCAGGAATGTCCAAACGCAGCTCTTGCTAGAAACGTGTTTCAAACTCCTGAATCTAAAGGGAGATTTAACTCACTTAGCTGAACAAACGCACAGCAGAGCAGATTGAAGGATACGTTTCTTCTGTGTTTTAGGCAGAGTTTTACTGCTATTTCGTTATATGGGAATAGTGCTGGAAATGCCTGTTTTGAGATCTCTCCACAGAAAGCGTTTCCAGACTTCCTTCAACACAGAGTTTAACTCTGTAAGTTGAATGCACACATTGAAGACCGTTCTGTTAGGTAGCTCCGTTTTGGTTTTAGAAGCAGAGAGTTCTCATTACAGCATATACTCCCATTCACTGAGAATGTCCAAACGCAGCTCTTCCCAGAAACGTGTTTCTAACTCCAGATTCTAACGGAGATTTCACTCACTTAGCTGAACAAACGCACAGCAGAGCAGATTGAAGGATACGTTTCTTCTGTGTTTTAGGCCGAGTTTTACTGCTATTTTGTTATATGCAGGAATAGTGCTGGAAATGCCTGTTTTGAGATCTCTCCACAGAAAGCGTTTCCAGACTTCCCCTTCAACACACGAGTTTAACTCTGTAAGTTGAATGCACACATTGAAGACCGTTCTGTTAGGTAGCTCCGTTTTGGTTTTAGAAGCAGAGAGTTCTCTTACAGCATATACTCCCATTCACTGAGAAATGTCCAAACGCAGCTCTTCCCAGAAACGTGTTTCTAACTCCAGATTCTAACGGAGATTTCACTCACTTAGCTGAACAAAAGCACAGCAGAGCAGATTGAAGGATACGTTTCTTCTGTGTTTTAGGCAGAGTTTTACTGCTATTTCGTTATATGAGAGAATAGTGCTGGAAATGCCTGTTTTGAGATCTCTCCACAGAAAGCGTTTCCAGACTTCCCCTTCAACACACGAGTTTAACTCTGTAAGTTGAATGCACACATTGAAGACCGTTCTGTTAGGTAGCTCCGTTTTGGTTTTAGAAGCAGAGAGTTCTCCTTACAGCATATACTCCCATTCACTGAGAAATGTCCAAACGCAGCTCTTCCCAGAAACGTGTTTCTAACTCCAGATTCTAACGGGAGATTTCACTCACTTAGCTGAACAAAAGCACAGCAGAGCAGATTGAAGGATACGGTTCTTCTGTGTTTTAGGCAGAGTTTTACTGCTATTTCGTTTTATGCGGGAATATAAACCATCAGGATGTACTCTCAGATGTAAAACGCTAAAATTCAATTTTTACACAAAAATAAAAAATATAAATATTTTATGGGTTTCCAAATGGTAGAAACATAGTAACTCTCACAGTACTCTCTTAGAAAAAACATAAAATGTCCTTTAATACTGTCTTGTGACGTATATAATCCATCAGGATATACTCTCACACGTAAAATGCTAAAATTAAATTTTCACTCAAAAATAAAAAATATAAATACTTTATGGGTTTCCAATTGATAAAAACAAAGTAACTCTCACAATTACTCTGTTAAAAAAAACATAAAATGTCCTTTTCTACTGTGTTGTAAAGTATATAAACCATCAGGATGTACTCTCACAGGTAAAATGCTTAATTAAATTTTCACTCAAATATAGAAAATATGAATTTTTTATGGGTTTCCAATTGGCAAAAACAAAGGCACTCTCACAATACTCTGTTAGAAAAAACATAAAATGTACATTTCTATTGTGTTGTAAGGTATATAAACCATCAGGATGTATTCTCACACGTAAAATGCTAAAATTAAATTTTCACTCAAAAATAAAAAATATAAATACTTTAAGGTGTTCAAAATGGTAAAAACAAAGTAACTCTCACAATACTCTGTTAGAAAAAACATGAAATGTCTTTTTCTACTGTGTTGTAAAGTATATAAACCATCAGCATATACACTCACACGTAAAATGCTAAAATTAAATTTTCACTGAAAAATAAAAAATATAAATACCTTATGGGTTTCCAATTGGTAAAAACAAAGTAACTCTCACAATAATCTCTTAGAAAAAACATAAAATGTCCTTTTCTATGGTGTTGTAATATATATACACAATCAGGATGTACTCTCACACGTAAAATGCTAAAATTAAATTTTCACACAAAAATAAAAAATATAAATACTTTATGGGTTTCAAATTGGTAAAAAAAAAAGTAACTCTCACAATACTCTGTTTAAAAAGACATAAAATGTCCTTTTCTATTGTGTTGTAAATTATATAAACCATCAGGATATACTCTCACAAGTAAAATGATAAAATTAAATTTTCACTCAAAAATAAAAAATATAAATAATTTATGGGTGTCCAAGTGGTAAAAACAAAGTAACTCCCACAATACCCTTTTAGAGAAAACATAAAAGGTCCTTTTCTACTGTGTTGTAAAGTATATAAACCATCAGGAGATACTCTCACAAGTAAAATGCTAAAATTAAATTTTCACACAAAAATAAAAAATATAAATACTTTATGGGTATCCAATAGGTAAAAACAAAGTAACTCTCACAAACTCTCTTAGAAAAAACATAAAATGTCCTTTTCTAATGTGTTGTAAAATATATATACCATGAGGATGTACTCTCACATGTAAAACGATAAAATTAAATTTTGACTCTAAAATAAATAATATAAATAGTTGATGGTTTTCCAATTGGTAAAAACAAAGTAACTCTCACAATACTCTGTTAGAAAAAACATAAAATGTCCTTTTCTACAGTGTTGTAAAGTATATAAACCATCAGGATGTACGCTCACACGTAAAATGTTAAATTATAATTTCACTCAAAAATAAAAAATATAAATACCTTATGGGTTTCCAATTGGTAAAAACAAAGTAACGCTCACAATACACTGTTAGAAAAAACATAAAATGTCCTTTCCTACTGTGTTGTAAAGTATATAAACCATGACAATGTACTCTCACACGTAAAATGATAAAATTAAATCTTCACTCAAAAATAAAAAATATAAATACTTTATGGGTATCCAGAAGGTAAAAACAAAGTAACTCTCACAATACTCTGTTAGATAAAACCTAAAATGTCCTTTTCTACTGTGTTGTAAAGTATATAATCATCGGGATGTACGCTCACACGTAAAATGTTAAAATTAAATTTTCACTCAAAAATAAAAAATATAAATACCTTATGGTGTTCCAATTGGTAAAAACAAAGTTACTCTCACAATAATCTGTTAGAAAAAACATAAATAGTCTTTTTCTACTGTGTTGTAATGTATATAAACCATCAGGATGTACTCTCACACGTAAAATGCTAAAATTAAATTTTCACACAAAAATAAAAAATATAAATACTTTATGGGTTTCAAATTGGTAAAATCAAAGTAACTCTCACAATACTCTGTTAGAAAAACATAAAATGTCCTTTTCTACTGTGTTGTAAAGTATATAAACCATGAGGATGTACTCTCACAGGTAAAATGCTAAAATTAAATTTTCACTCAAAAATAAAAAATATAAATACTTTATGGGTATCCAATAGGTAAAAACAAAGTAACTCTCACAAACTCTCTTAGAAAAAACATAAAATGTCCTTTTCTACTGTGTTGTAAAGTATATATACCATGAGGATGTACTCTCACATGTAAAACGCTAAAATTAAATTTTGACTCTAAAATAAATAATATAAATAGTTTATGGTTTTCCAATTGGTAAAAACAAAGTAACTCTCACAATACTCTGTTAGAAAAAACATAAAATGTCCTTTTCTACTGTGTTGTAAAGTACATAAACCATCAGGATGTACGCTTACACGAAAAATGTTAAATTATATTTTCACTCAAAAATAAAAAATATAAATACCTTAAGGGTTTCCAATTGGTAAAAACAAAGTAACTCTCACAATACACTGTTAGAAAAAACATAAAATGTCCTTTCCTACTGTGTTCTAAAGTATATAAACCATGACAATGTACTCTCACACGTAAAATGATAAAATTAAATTTTCACTAAAAAATAAAAATATACATAATTTATGGGTGTCCACGTGGTAAAAACAAAGTAACTCCCACAATACCCTTTTAGGAAAAACATAAAATGTCCTTTTCTACTGTGTTGCAAAGTATATAAACCATCAGGAATTACGCTCACACATAAAACGCTAAAATTATATTTTCACTCAAAAATAAAAAATATAAATATTTTACGGGTTTCCGATTGGTAAAAACAAGGTAACTCTCACAATCCTGTGTTAGAAAAACAAAAAATTTCCTTTTCTACTGTGTTGTTAAACCATCAGGATGTACTCTCACATGTAAAATGCTAAAACTAAATTTTCACTCAAAAATTAAAAAATATAAATACTTTATGTGTATCCAATTGGTAAAAACAAAGTAACTCTCAATATACTCTGTTAGATAAAACATAAAATGTCCTTTTCTACTGTGTTGTAAAGTATAAAAACCATCAGGATATACTCTCACCAGTAAAATGCTAAAATTGAATTTTCACTCATAAATAAAAAATATAAATACTTTATGGGTTTTCAATTGGTAAAAACAAAGTAACTGTCACAATACTCTCTTAGAAAAAACATAAAATATCCTTTTCTACTGTGCTGTAAATTATATAAACCATCAGGATGTACACTCACACCTAAAATGCTAAAATGAAATTTTCACTCAAAAATAAAAAATATAAATACTTTATGGGTTTCCAATTGGTAAAAACAAAGTAACTCTCACAATACCCTTTTAGAAAAAACATAAAATGTCCTTTTCTAATGTGTTGTAAAGTATATAAACCATGAGGCTGTACTCTAACATGTAAAATGCTAAAATTAAATTTTCACTCAATAATAAATACTATAAATACTTTATGGGTTTGCAATTGGAAAAAACAATGTAACTCTCACAATACTCTTTTAGAAAAAACATAAAATATCCTTTTATACTGTGTTGAAATGTATATAAAACATCAGGATGTACTCTCACAGGTAAAATGCTAAAATTAAATTTTCACTCAAAAATAAATAATATAAATACTTTATGGGTTTCCAATTGTTAAAAACAAAGTAACTCTCACAATACTCTGTTAGAAAAAACATAAAATGTCCTTTTCTACTGTGTTGTAATATATATAAACAATCAGGATGTACTCTCACACGTAAAATGCTAAAATTAAATTTTCACTCAAAAAATAAATTATAAAATACTTTATGGGTTTCCAATTGTTAAAAACAAAGTAACTCTCACAATACTATGTTAGAAAAACATAAAATGTACTTTTCTACTGTGTTGTAAAGTATATAAACCATCAGGATGGACTCTCACATGCAAAATTCTAAAACTAAATTTTCACTCAAAAATAAAAAATATAAATACTTTATGGGTTTCAAATTGGTAAAAACAAAGTCGCTCTCAAAATACTCTGTTAGAAAAAACATAAAATGTCCTTTTCTGCTCTGTTGTAAAGTATAAAAACCATCAGGATATACTCTCACACGTAAAATGCTAAAATTAAATTTTCACTCATAAATAAAAAATATAAATACTTTATGAGTTTTCAATTGGTAAAAACAAAGTAACTCTCACAATACTCTCTTAGAAAAAACATAAAATATCCTTTTCTACTGTGCTGTAAATTATATAAACCATCAGGGTGTACTCTCACACCAAAAATGCTAAAATTAAATTTTCACTCAAAAATAAAAAATTTAAGCACTTTATGGGTTTCTGTTTGTTAAAAATAAAGTAACTCTCACAATATAATCTTAGAGAAAACATAAAATGTCCTTTTCTACTGTGTTGTAAAGTATAGAATCCAAAAGCATGTACTCTCACACGTAAAATGCTAAAATTAAATTTTCACTCAAAAATACAAAATATAAATATTTTGTGGGTTTCCAATTGGTAAAATCAAAGTAACTCTCACAATACTGTTTTAGAAAAAACATAAAATGTCCTTTTCTATTGTGTTGTAAAGTATGTAAACAATCAGATTATACTCTAACACGTAAAATCCTAAAATTAAATTTTCACATATAAATAAAAAATATAAATACTTTATGGGTTTCCAATTGGTAAAAACAAAGTAACTCTCATAATACTCTGTTAGAAAAAAAATAAAATGTCCTTTTCTACTGTGTTGTAAAGTATATAAACCATCAGAATGTAGGCTCACACGTAAAATGCTAAAATGAAATTTTCACACAAAAATAAAAAATATAAATACTTAATGGGTTTCAAATTGGTTAAAAACAAAGTACCTCTCACAATACTCTGTTAGAAAAACATAAAATGTGCTTTTCTACTGTGTTGTAAAGCATATAAACCATGAGGATGTACTCTCAAACGTAAAAGGCTAAAATTAAATTTTCATTCAAAAATAAATAAAATAAATACTTTATGTGTTTCCAATTGGTAAAAACAAAGTAACTCTCACAATACTCTGTTAGAGAAAACATGAAATGTCTTTTTCTACTGTGTTGTAAAGTATAAAAACCATCAGGATGTACTCTCACAAGTAAAATGCTAAAATTAAATTTTCACTCAAAGATAAAATATATAAATACTTTATGGGTTTCCAATTGGTAAAAACAAAGTACCTCTCACAATACTCGGTTAGAAAAACATAAAATGTTTTTTTCTACAGTGTTTTAAAGTATATAAACCATGAGGATGTACTCTCACACCAAAAATACTAAAATTGAATTTTCACACCAAAATAAATAATATAAATACTTTATGGGTTTCCAATTGGTAAAAACAAAGTAACTCTCACAATACTCTGTTTGAACAAACATAAAATGTCCTTTTCTATTGTGTTGTAAAGTATATAAACCGTCAGGATGTACTCTCACAAGTAAAATGCTAAAATTAAATTTTCACTCAAAAATAGAAAACATAAATAGTTTATGGGTTTCCAAGTGGTAAAAACAAAGTAACTCTCACAATACCCATTTAGAAAAAACATCACAGGTCCTTTTCTACTGTGTTGTAAAGTATATAAACCATCAGGAAGTACGCTCACATGGAAAACGCTAAAATTAAATTTTCACTCAAAAAAAATATATAAATACTTTAAGGGGTTCAAATTGGTAAAAACAAAGTAACTCTCACAATACTCTGTTGGAAAAAACATAAAATGTCCTTTTCTACTGTGTTGTAAAATATATACACCATGAGGATGTACTCTCACACGTAAAAGGCTAAAATTAAATTTTCACTCAAAAATAAATAATATAAATACTTTATGGGTTTCCAATTGGTAAAAACAAAGTAACTCTCACAGTGCTCTGTTTGAAAAACATAAAATGTTTTTTTCTATTGTGTTGTAAAATATATAAAACATCAGGATGTTCTCTCACAAGTAAAATGCTAAAATTATATTTTCAGTCAGAAAAAAATATATAAATACTTTATGGGTTTCCAATTGGTAAAAACAAAGTAACACTCACAATACCCTTTAAGAAAAAAAAAATGTCCTTTTCTATTGTGTTGTACGGTATATAACCCATGAGAATGTACTCTCGCACCTAAAACGCTAAAATTAAATTTTCACTCAAAAATAAATAATAAAATAATTTAAGGGTTTCCAATTGTTAAAAACAAAGTAACTCTCACAATACCCTTTTAGAAAAAACATAAAATGTCCTTTCTACTGTGCTGTACGTTATATAAACCATGAGGATGTACTCTCGCACGTAAAACCCTAAAATTAAATTTTCACTCAAAAATAAATAATAAAATACTTCATGGGTTTCCAATTGTTAAAAGCAAAGTATCTCTCACAATCCTCTGTTAGAAAAAATATAAAATGTCCTTTTCTACTTTGTTGTAAAGTATATAAACCATCAGGATGTACGCTCACAGGTAAAATGATAAAATTAAATTTTCACTCAAAAATAAAAAATATAAATACCTTTTGGTTTTCCAATTGGTAAAAACAAAGTAACTCTCAAAATAATCTGTTAGAAAAAACATAAAATTTCCTTTTCTATTGTGTTGTAATGTATATAAACCATAACGATGTACTCTCAAACGAAAAATGCTTAAATTAAATTTTCACTCAAAAATAAATATAAATATTTTATTCGTTTCCATTTGGTAAAAACAAAGTAACTCTCACAATGCTCTCTTTGAAAAACATAAAATGTCCTTTTCTCTTGTGTTGTAAAGTATATAAACAATCAGGGTGTACTCTCACAAGTAAAATGCTAAAATTAAATTTTCAGTCAAATATAAAATATATAAATACTTTATGGGTTTCCAGTTGGTAAAAACAAAGTAACTCTCACAATACCCTTTTAGAAAAAACATAAAATGTCCTTTTCTATTGTGTTGTAATGTATATAAACCATCAGGATATACTCACACGTAAAACGCTAAAATTAAATTTTCACTCAAAAATAAGTAATAAAATAATTTATGGGTTTCCAATTGTTAAAATCAAAGTAACTCTCAAAATACTCTGTTAGAAAATACATAAAGTGTCCTTTTCTACTCTGTTGTAAAGTATAAAAACCATCAGGATATACTCACACGTAAAATGCTTAAATTCAATTTTCAATCAAAAATAAATATAAATATTTTATTCGTTTCCATTTGGTAAAAACAAAGTAACTCTCACAATGCTCTCTTTGAAAAACATAAAATGTCCTTTTCTCTTGTGTTGTAAAGTATATAAACAATCAGGGTGTACTCTCACAAGTAAAATGCTAAAATTAAATTTTCAGTCAAATATAAAATATATAAATACTTTATGGGTTTCCAGTTGGTAAAAACAAAGTAACTCTCACAATACCCTTTTAGAAAAAACATAAAATGTCCTTTTCTATTGTGTTGTATGGTATATAACCCATGAGGATATACTCTCGCACGTAAAACGCTAAAATTAAATTTTCACTCAAAAATAAGTAATAAAATAATTTATGGGTTTCCAATTGTTAAAATCAAAGTAACTCTCAAAATACTCTGTTAGAAAATACATAAAGTGTCCTTTTCTACTCTGTTGTAAAGTATAAAAACCATCAGGATATACTCTCACACGTAAAATGCTAAAATTAAATTTTCACTCATAAATAAAAAATATAAATATTTTATGAGTTTTCAATTGATAAAAACAAAGTAACTCTGAAAATACTCTCTTAGAAAAAACATAAAATATCCTTTTCTACTGTGCTGTAAATTATATAAACCAACAGGCTGTACTCTCACACCAAAAATGCTAAAATTAAATGTTCACTCAAAAATAAAAATTTTAAGTACTTTATGGGTTTCCATTTGTTAAAAACAAAGTAACTTTCACAATACTCTGTTAGAAAAAACATAAAATGTCCTTTTCTACTGTCTTGTAAAGTATATCAACCATCAGGATGTACTCCACACGTAAAATGCTAAAATTAAATTTTCATTCAAAAATAAAAAATATAAATACATTATGGGTTTCCAATTGGTAAAAACAAAGTAACTCTCACAATACACTTTTAGAAAAAACATAAAATGACCTTTTCTACTGTGTTGTAATGTATAAAAACCATGAGGATGTACTCTCACGTAAA
>JAKFGQ010000993.1:0-11509 GCA_021498475.1 Saguinus midas | reverse complement strand
TAATGGTGAGATCTCAGCTCACCACAACCTCCACCTCCCAGGTTCCAGCAATTCTCCTGTCTCAGCCTCCCGAATAGCTGGGATTACATGCATGTGCCACCACAGCCAGCTAATTTTATATTTTTAGTAGAGACAGGGTTTAGGCTGGTCTCAAACTCCTGACCTCAGGGGATCTGCCTGCTGCAGCCTCCCAAAGTGCTGGAATTACAGGTGTGAGCTGCTGTGCCTGACCCATCACCCATTGTTTATTCATTAGTTCACTCATTCCACAAGCATTGGCTGATGGAGTGGGGATGAGTGATGGGGACAGAGGGACAAGGAGACAGGGTCCTGCCCTTTAGGGAGTCCCTTGCCTGGTTGGGGGCAGGTGGCCACACCCCAGAGACCACTGGTTGAGAAACACAGCCCTGCTTTGGAGGAGGAAGATGGAGTGTGATGAGGTTTGTGTTCTAGTGGACACCACGTGGGGTTAGTGGAGGTAATGAGGCAAGGACAGGCTTTATCGGGAGGCTTCCCAGAGGAGGGGTGGTTAAGCCAGACCCTGATCTGGAGAATGAGGAGGAATGCATTTGTTTGAGAAGTAGAAACCCAGGTGCAATCGCAGAAGTGCAAAAGAGTTTTGTGTTTGCAGTTTGTGGTGGCAGCAGCTGAGAAACAGAGATGAGATCGGCGGGAGGACTGGTTAGGAGGGGCCTTGAATGGCCCCCTCAGGCACTCCCCTGTTGGTGAGGGGACCCATGAGTCAGGGATGGGGTCCTAGCTGGGACAGGTTGTCAAAGCAAGATGCAGCTGGGGGCTGGGGGAAGTGGCAGCTTGATGGCACTCCAGGCCTTGCCAAGGAAAGGCTGGAGCCTCTGAGACCTCCCCTGCCAGCCCTAGCCCAGCCCCAGTTAGTCTCCAAAATGCTTTTGAGGAAGCCCAGCTGGTCTATGGGCTGTGGTGGCTCCAGTGGGCTCTGGCCCAGGGCACCACCCAGCCCCCTGCCTTGACCTGGCCTCCCCAACCCCACTGCCCACTCTGACTGATGCAGCCTTTTGCTGGGCTGAAAGTGGACACTGCCTGGCCAGTGAGGCCCCTGGGGAAGGCCCAGGGAGCAGAGCCCTGGAGCTTGGGCTCCTCTTGTCCTGAAGGCTGCTGAGCCAGGGCCTATAAATAACCCCTCCCCTGGCCCCTTCTCTGGGAAGGGGAGGAAGGCAGGCCCAGCAGGCTGGAAGCACCAGGTCTCTTGGGAAGCTGTGGAAGGGTGAGGGAGAAAGGGGACAGGGCCCATGGTTGGAGGCCCAGTTCTGTCCCCAGCAATGGCTGCTTGTCCCTGAAGTCTTGGGGTCCTCTGGGCTGGAACAGCTGAGCTCCATCCACAGGGAAAGAGGCACTGTTGTTGTAGAGGAGAGGCCAATCCTCCTTCCTCCCAGCTCTAGGTGGATTTCTGGAGGTCCAGGAGTCCGGATATGAGCTCTGAGGGCCCCCCAGGCTGGGCCTGGCCTGCCCCAGAGACCCTTCCTTGGTTCCCAATGGCCCAGGACAGGCTGTCCCTGCTGGCCTGAGGCCTTAAACATGTGCCTGTTCTTCCTGGACTCAGTCTCCCCTCCTGGCTCTGCAGTTTTCAGGGTGGGGGTGGGGAGCTGGTGAGTCAGTGGAGAGCCCTCTTCAGGCCATTCATCCAGGGCTTAGGGGCTGGGACCCAAGGGGAGAACCCTGGAAATGAAAATCTGAGCCAAACAGCCTTATCTGAGCTGGAAGCAGCTGTCTTGACCTCACACCCTGTGCAGCCCTGGCCTCTGCAGGGAGGACAGCCCCTCCCTGCAGGAATAGGTGGTGTTTGTTCTCAGGTAGCCTGGGCCTCCACAGAGGCCTGTGGGAAATTCTTCCTCACTGGGGTCAAGAGGTCCAAGACTGGTGCAGGAGGGTGAGAAGCTCAGCTCACTCCCTTTGCTCACCTCACAGCCACCCTGATTTCTTCTCTTTTCTTTTGAGATGGAGCCTGGATCTGTCACCCAGGCTGGAGTGCAGGGATGCTGTCTTGGTTCACTGCAACCTCTGCCTCCCTGGTTCAAATGACTCTCATGCCCCAGTCTCCTGAGTAGCTGGGATTACAGGTGCCCACTACCATCCCCTGCTAATTTTTTGTATTTTTAGTAGAGATGAGGTTTCTTTCCTTACTTTCCTTTTCCCTTTCTTTCTCTTCCTTTTCTTTCTTTCTCTCTTTCTTTCTTTTCCTTCCTTCCTTCTCTTCTTTCTTTCCTTCCTCTTTCCCTCCCTCCCTCCCTTCCTCTTTTTCTTTCTTTCTCTTTTTTCCTTTTTCTCTCTCTTTCTCTCTTTCCCTTCCTCTCTCCTTCCCTCCCTCCCTTTCTTTCTTTTCTTTCTTTCTTGATGGAGTCTGGCTCTGTTGCCCAGGCTGGAGTGCAGCAGTGCAATCTCTGCTCACTGCAACCTCTGCCTCCTGGGTTCAAGCCATATTCCTGTTTCAGCCTCCTGAGTAGCTGGGACTACTGGCACATGCCACCACACCTGGTCTTGAGCTCTCCTGATGGTATATATTTTAGAAGAGATGGTTTCACCATGTTGGACAAGCTGGTCTTGAGCTAATGACCTCAGATGATCCACCTGCCTTGGCCTCCCAAAGTGCTGGGATTACAGGCATGAGCCACCACACCTGGCCATATGCTTAGAATTTTAGCAGCCCCACAGCGCCAGGATCTGCATCTTCCAGAGACCTACTTCTGATTAGAGTGAGCCAGCACTGAGGCATGTGACATACATGTTCAAACTCATGCTCACTCAGCATCATCCACACACACATTTAATATATGGAAGTGTGTGTGCACACATGATACACATACAAGCATGTGGGTGGTCCACTGCACAGACACAACCTGATGTCTACAGCGACACACGTGCTGCAGGTGTGCATGTGTATGTGTGCACACAGACACACTCCCCACCTGTGATCAAGCACATTACAAACCCTCCTGTAAACACGGGCACTTACAAATGTGCTCATACCCCACACACAACCTATCTGCACTGGTAAGGAGCACAGATGCCTGAACCACCAAATCTTTCCTCTACACACACACACACACACACACACACCTAGATGCAAGCAGCATGGATGCCCAGACACATCCTCAGATACACGGGAAAGAGATGAACATTGAAAGGTACACATGCATCCTGCAGAATGTCTGTTGGGAAGGAGGGACAGAGTTTAAAAGAGGGTTTGGTGGAGCAGAGATGAAGTTATCCAGGTGTCAGGAGGGTCCCAGGATCAGCCCCTGTGGCTCTGCTTCAGGCAGGCAGAGCTGTGGGACTGGGGCCAAGACCCATGCATCCCTCTCCTGGGCACTGCCCTGTGACCCAGCTGGAGATAAGACTTGGAGCCTCCAAGACATGCCCACCATGGGGCCCCATCCTGCACAATCTTTGCCAAGTTTTCTACCTCCCTCTTTATCACTCTTCTTGGCTCCTGAATCCAGCAACCTGGCAGGAAAAGATAAACCTAAGCCCTGCATTCCCACCCCTTTGGATCTCATAACAAGGCAACATTTTCCAGGGCAGAAGCTGGATTTCAGGATTTGGGAGGAGGAGGGGGAATGGCATGTTTGCCAGGGGTGGTGGGGTTTAGTCCTGGGGGTGCAATTCTCCTCTGAGGCCCTCTCCCTGTGGACCCTGCAGCTGCAGACCATGAGGAGTCAGGGTGTGGTTGGATGCCACCTTCCTGATGGTGACACTGATGGTGACCCTGATGGCCAAGCTGGCTAGCTGTCCCAGCCAGCGAGACCTCCATGGGGGTGTGGCACAGCCAAGAAGGGCCTAATCCTCCAGCCTGAGTCCTTGCTGGTGGAGGGGCTTGGAGGTATCCCAGTGAGATGTGCAGCTGCCTTTGACCCAGCGAGAAGGCTGATGTGAGCTTGTCTACAGGCTGGGGAGCCCCACAGCTCGCTGTCCCTCCAAAGCACCTTCTCTGTGACCCATTTGATCTTCTTTCTTTATTTTATTTTATTTTGAGATGGAGTCTCACTCTGTCACCCAGGATGGAGTGCAGTGGCATGATCTCGGCTCACTGCAACCTGCACCTCCCAGGTTCAAGTAATTCTCTAGCTTTGGCCTCCTGAGTAGCTTGGACTACAGGCATGTGCCACCGCACCCAGCTAATTTTTGTATTTTTAGTCGAGATGGGGCTGCTACATTGGCCAGGCTGGTCTTGAACTCCTGACCTCAGGTGATCTGCCCACCTTGGCCTCTCAAAGGATGGTTTCAACCTGGGATTACAGGTGTGAGCCACCTCACCTGGCCTCTGTGACCCATTGTAATGAATGGTACCCCCATATTCCTGAGTCAGAATTTGGGAGCCATCCTTGCCCTCTTCCCTTCCCTCCTTCTCCATTGTCCCCACATCCAGCTCCTATCAGTTCCATGGACTCTCCAGTAAGTCCCCTTTTCCCAGAGGACCCAGCCACCATGTTCATTGAGCCTTGACTAAAGCTAGTTGTGACTCAGGTGTGGGGACAGCCAAATGCTGAGACAGCTCCTGCTCTCCAGGAATGGGGTCCAATGCGTGAGCATGCTTGTGTGCCTGTGCACCATGCCTGTGGACCTGGGGTGCAGAGGCAGAAGGAGTGGAACCAGGCAAGGGGACAGAGCCCACTCCCACCTCATGTGAGGGATTCCATGGCCCCACTCCTGTCCTTTCCCCTACTTGTGTTCTGTCAGGACCTGAGGAGTCTAGAAAGTGTGTACGGCCTTCAGAGGAGAGGCTGGGGGCAGGCAGAGAAGTGGGAGTCCTCAGCACTGAGGGGGCAAGCACCCCACAGGTGTGGGGGTGAGGCTACACAGGGAAGGTGTGCAGGTGAGATGGGGGAGGCCCAGCTCAGAGTTCTGGGACCACCTCGGTGAAGGGGTGAGCAAAAGCATGGTCACTCGGGAAGGTTGCTGGGGAGGGAAAGAGGAGAATTGCATGAGTGAGGAGGAAGAGGGAGTAGTCCTGGGGCTACTGAGGGCCATGGGGAGGGCCATGTACTGGAGGCTTCTGAGGAGCAATTTCAGGGGAGTGAGGCCTCCAGCCAGTCAGGCGCTGCCCTGACATGGTGGAACCTGACTCTGTACACACACACACACACACACACACACACACACACACACACACACACACACACACACACACACACACACACACACACACACACACACACACACACACACACACACACACACACACACACACACACACACACACACACACACACACACACACACACACACACACACACACACACACACACACACACACACACACACACACACACACACACACACACACACACACACACACACACACACACACACACACACACACACACACACACACACACACACACACACACACACACACACACACACACACACACACACACACACACACACACACACACACACACACACACACACACACACACACACACACACACACACACACACACACACACACACACACACACACACACACACACACACACACACACACACACACACACACACACACACACACACACACACACACACACACACACACACACACACACACACACACACACACACACACACACACACACACACACACACACACACACACACACACACACACACACACACACACACACACACACACACACACACACACACACACACACACACACACACACACACACACACACACACACACACACACACACACACACACCCAGATGCAAGCAGCATGGATGCCCAGACACATCCTCAGATACACGGGAAAGAGATGAACATTGAAAGGTACACGTGTATCTGGCAGAATGTCTGTTGGGAAGGAGGGACAGAGTTTAAAAGAGGGTTTGGTGGAGCAGAGATGAAGTTATCCAGGTGTCAGGAGGGTCCCAGGATCAGCCCCTGTGGCTCTGCTTCAGGCAGGCAGAGCTGTGGGACTGGGGCCGAGACCCATGCATCCCTCTCCTGGGCACTGCCCTGTGACCCAGCTGGAGATAAGACTTGGAGCCTCCAAGACGTGCCCACCATGGGGCCCCATCCTGCACAATCTTTGCCAAGTTTTCTACCTCCTCTTTATCACTCTTCTTGGCTCCTGAATCCAGCAACCTGGCAGGAAAAGATAAACCTAAGCCCTGCATTCCCACCCCTTTGGATCTCATAACAAGGCAACATTTTCCAGGGCAGAAGCTGGATTTCAGGATTTGGGAGGAGGAGGGGGAATGGCATGTTTGCCAGGGGTGGTGGGGTTTAGTCCTGGGGGTGCAATTCTCCTCTGAGGCCCTCTCCCTGTGGGCCCCTGCAGCTGCAGACCATGAGGAGTCAGGGTGTGGTTGGATGCCACCTTCCTGATGGTGACACTGATGGTGACCCTGATGGCCAAGCTGGCTAGCTGTCCCAGCCAGCGAGACCTCCATGGGGGTGTGGCACAGCCAAGAAGGGCCTAATCCTCCAGCCTGAGTCCTTGCTGGTGGAGGGGCTTGGAGGTATCCCAGTGAGATGTGCAGCTGCCTTTGACCCAGCGAGAAGGCTGATGTGAGCTTGTCTACAGGCTGGGGAGCCCCACAGCTCGCTGTCCCTCCAAAGCACCTTCTCTGTGACCCATTGTAATGAATGGTACCCCCATATTCCTGAGTCAGAATTTGGGAGCCATCCTTGCCCTCTTCCCTTCCCTCCTTCTCCATTGTCCCCACATCCAGCTCCTATCAGTTCCATGGACTCTCCAGTAAGTCCCCTTTTCCCAGAGGACCCAGCCACCATGTTCATTGAGCCTTGACTAAAGCTAGTTGTGACTCAGGTGTGGGGACAGCCAAATGCTGAGACAGCTCCTGCTCTCCAGGAATGGGGTCCAATGCGTGAGCATGCTTGTGTGCCTGTGCACCATGCCTGTGGACCGGGGGTGCAGAGGCAGAAGGAGTGGAACCAGGCAAGGGGACAGAGCCCATTTCCACCTCATGTGTGGGATTCCATGGCCCTACTCCTGTCCTTTCCCCTACTTGTGTTCTGTCAGGACCTGAGGAGTCTAGAAAGTGTGTACAGCCTTCAGGGAAGAGGCTGAGGGCAGGCAGAGAAGTGGGAGTCCTCAGCACTGAGGGGCAAGCACCCCACAGGTGTGGGGGTGAGGCCACCCAGGGAAGGTGTGCAGGTGAGATGGGGGAGGCCCAGCTTAGAGTTCTGGGACCACCTTGGTGAAGGGTTGAGCAAAAGCATGGTCACTCAGGAAGGTTGCTGGGGAGGGAAAGAGGAGAATTGCATGAGTGAGGAGGAAGAGGGAGCAGTCCTGGGGGTCCTGAGGGCCATGGGGGTACTGGAGGCTTCTGAGGAGCAATTTCATGGGAGTGAGGCCTCCAGCCAGTCAGGTGCTGCCCTGACCTGGTGGAACCTGACTCTGTCCCAGGAGGTGACAGGAAATGGGGTGCCACACCCCAGGTCTGGGGCAGGGCCCTGGGTTCCAGTCCTGTCTTTGCATGCTTTGCTGTGTGGCCTTGGGCCAGTCCCTGCCCCTCTTAGGGCCTCAGTTTCCCCACCTCAGGCCCAAAGATGCTAACTTCCCTACCTTTGATTTTGGCCTGGCAGGATTTGATTTTGTGAGACATTGGTGGGGGCTGGAGAAAGCGTGTCCCATCTTCTGCATCCAGCCTAGACCAGAGAAGAGCAGAGCCTGGTGGGCAGCAGCCGGGGCAGACCCATGATGTGGTGGGACAGAGCTGGGGGTGTGGGAAGGGCAGGCCCTCAGGCCTTGGTGGGAGGTTGGCCTCCACTTGCTCACTGACATCAGGGCTGGTGAATGTGCAGGGAGTTCAGCCAGGTTCAGGGGCCCTCACCTCCCTCACAGCCTGGTACTGGGCAGGGGTGGAGCTGTGGAGAGTCAGGGAGGGGACTGCAGGGAGGGCCCACAGGAGCCCCTGGCCTGGGAGCAGAGCTGCGGTGTGGCTCCATCTGTCATAGAGCCAGGTCAGAGGGTGGTGCTGACCCTCCATCCTTCTCCCCTTTCCCTCTTCCTTGTGCCCCTGGCTCCTCTCTCCCCTCCTAGGTGGTGCACTTCCAGCTACTGCCTTGGGGGTCTGACTGCTAAGAAAAAGGAGCCAGAGGGGTGGTCTTGTGCCATCTGCCTTCCCATAACCCGAAGTGAGCCCCTAGATCTGCCCTTGTATTTTTAGTAGAGTCATGCCCACCTCACCCAGATCCTGCACCCAGGCCCAGAGCAGTTGTTGAAAGGCATTTTGTTTTTAACTAGTGGCCTTACCCATTATCTTCACATTTTTAGAATTTGTGATACAGTGTAGGAACTCTCTCTTTTCCTTCAAAAAACCACTTGTAACTGCTACTAATCAGAGCATATATTCAAGAGAGCAGAGCCTGGTGGGCAGCAGCTGGGGCAGACCCAGGATGTGGTGGGACAGAGCTGGGGGGGTGTGGGAAGGGCAGGCCCCCAGGCCTTGGTGGGGGGTTGGCTTCCACTTGCTCACTGACATCAGGGCTGGTGAATGTGCAGGGAGTTCAGCCAGGTTCAGGGGCCCTCACCTCCCTCACAGCCTCATACTGGGCAGGGGTGGAGCTGTGGAGAGTCAGGGAGGGGACTGCAGGGAGGGCCCACAGGAGCCCCTGGCCTGGGAGCAGAGCTGCAGTGTGGCTCCATCTGTCACAGAGCCAGGTCAGAGGGTGGTGCTGACACTCCATCCTTCTCCCCTTTCCCTCTTCCTCGTGCCCATGGCTCCTCTCTCCCCTCCTAGGTGGTGCACTTCCAGCTACTGCCTTGCGGGTCTGACTGTTAAGAAAAAGGAGCCAGAGGGGTGGTCTTGTGCCATCTGCCTTCCCATAACCCGAAGTGAGCCCCTAGCTCTGCCCTTGTATTTTTAGTAGAGTCATGCCCACCTCACCCAGATCCTGCACCCAGGCCCAGAGCAATTGTTGAAAGGCATTTTGTTTTTAACTAGTGGCCTTACCCATTATCTTCACATTTTTAGAATTTGTGACACAGTGTAGGAACTCTCTCTTTTCCTTCAAAAAACCACTTGTAACTGCTACTAATCAGAGCATATATTCAAGAGAGCAGAGCCTGGTGGGCAGCAGCTGGGGCAGAGCCAGGAGGTGGGGGGACAGAGCCGGGGGGGCACGCAGGAAGGGCAGGCCCCCAGGCCTTGGTGGGAGGTTGGCCTCCACTTGCTCACTGACATCAGGGCTGGTGAATGTGCAGGGAGTTCAGCCAGGTTCAGGGGCCCTCACCTCCCTCACAGCCTCATACTGGGCAGGGGTGGAGCTGTGGAGAGTCAGGGAGGGGACTGCAGGGAGGGCCCACAGGAGCCCCTGGCCTGGGAGCAGAGCTGCAGTGTGGCTCCATCTGTCATAGAGCCAGGTCAGAGGGTGGTGCTGACCCTCCATCCTTCTCCCCTTTCCCTCTTCCTTGTGCCCCTGGCTCCTCTCTCCCCTCCTAGGTGGTGCACTTCCAGCTACTGCCTTGGGGGTCTGACTGTTAAGAAAAAGGAGCCAGAGGGGTGGTCTTGTGCCATCTGCCTTCCCATAACCCGAAGTGAGCCCCTAGCTCTGCCCTTGTATTTTTAGTAGAGTCATGCCCACCTCACCCAGATCCTGCACCCAGGCCCAGAGCAATTGTTGAAAGGCATTTTGTTTGTAACTAGTGGCCTTACCCATTATCTTCACATTTTTAGAATTTGTGATACAGTGTAGGAACTCTCTCTTTTCCTTCAAAAAACCACTTGTAACTGCTACTAATCAGAGCATATATTCAAGGTAACTAAACCTATGTTCTGATTTGCAGTCCTTAAACCTGGTCCCCCACCAAAAAAAAAAAACTCTGTACTTATATTATTTTGGCTCATATTTTTTCTTTAGGGTGACATATCTGGCTTAAGTCAGGTGGATGTGGTGACTTCCTCCCAAACACCAGGCATTTCTCTCTCTGAAAGCAGTGCTTGGTATGAGCAGGAACCCATGGTCCCATCAGGTGTTATGGTGAGATCTGAATCCAGACCTCTCTTTCTTCTTATTTAAGGTCTACATTTTGTTTGGGCTGTTTTTCAAACCCTCTCTTTGCTTGTAGATCAAGGGCTTTGGTTTCCTGTATCTCTGGACAGGAGGCTGAGTAAGGAGCTTTGCCTTCTCCACCTCTGCCTAAGGGCAAGAGGTTTGGGTTGTGCACTGGTCTAGCACCAGTGGTTTCACTTCTTTTGCCTAAGATTACACAGCATACTTTTAAAATAGCAGCTGCTTTCTACTTCTTATAATTCAGGTTTGTCTTTTCATGTCTGGCCATTCCTGCTAATTCCAAATCAAAAGATGCATGAGGGTGATTTATACTCACAAACAGCACACCTTAACCCTGAAGACACTGCTGGCCTTGGTCACTTCTGACAAGTTCTTGAATTATGAGAAATCAAAACCTGAGCATGTTTTTAAGGAACAGCCTCCTTCAGAAACACCAGCTGGTTTTACTGGACATCCCCTTGCAAATATCTAGGAGCTTTCTACTTTTCCTGGCTGAAGTCTGATAAGAGATTTGAAAAGTATCTTAAAAGCTCCGTGGTCAGAAGTCAGCTTACTTAAAAGCTGATACTCAGGCAATAATTCTTTTGGGGGTAAAAAAACATTCTGTGTTTGCTCTTTTGGATACTCTCTCTGGGATTTTTCCCACAAACTAAAACTGCCTTTTAAAAATGTTTTATCTCTGTTGGCATCTTATTGGCATGATTTTTGCAAGAAAAAGATACATTGGCATGTATCTTATTGGCATGATTTTCTGCAATATATATATATATATAACTCCACTGGCCTTTTAGAAAGCTTAACATATCTCCAAACTGGCTCCTCCAAGTCTTGTTCTCCTATCTCTTTCCATTTCTGCTCATTCCTTTTGCCATCTTTGATACCACATAGGAGACTTTGAGCAGCCCCAAGATTCCTTGAGTTGATGTGCCTCAAATTCTTTCTTGAGCCAGATCTAAGAACCCTCTTTTGGGGTCTGGATCAGAACCCCTTTCAGGTAACATCATGGTATTTTTCCCTCTTTTAGGGGAACCAGGAATCAATGTAAAAGTGGGAGTCTGGGGATTGCTGGCAAGATGGTCGAATAGGAACAACTCCGGTCTGCAGCTCCCAGCCAGATTGACCCAAAAGGTGAGTGATTTCTGCATTTCCAACTGAGGTACCTGGTTCTTCTCACTGGGACTGGTTAGACAGTGGGGACAGCCTAAAGAGGGTGAGCAGAAGCAGGGTGGGGCGTTGCTTCACCTGGAAAGTGCAAGGGGTTGGGAAACTCCTTCTTCTAACCCAAGAAAGCCATCGGGGACTGTACCATGCACTCCAGCCCTGATACTGAGCTCTTCCCACAGTCTTCACAACCTACAGAGCAGGAGATTCCCTATGGTGCCTTTGCCACCAGGGCCCTGGATTTCCAGCACAAAACTGGGTATCTATTTGGGCAGACACCAAGCTAGCTGCAGGAGTTTCTTTTTCATACCCCAGTGGCATCTGG
>JAKFGQ010000992.1:0-11568 GCA_021498475.1 Saguinus midas | reverse complement strand
CAGGCTGGAGTGCAGTGGCACAATCTCGGCTCACTGCAACCTCTGCTTGCTGGGTTCAAGCAATACTGTTGCCTCAGCCTCCAGGGTAGCAAGGATTACAGGCACCCCACCATACCCAGTTATTAATTATTTTTTTGAGATGGAAGCTTGCTCTGTCACCCAGGCTGGAGTGCAGTGGCATAATCTCGGCTCACTGCAACCTCTGCTTGCCGGGTTCAAGCAATACTGTTGCCTCAGCCTCCAGGGTAGCAAGGATTACAGGCACATGTCACCACACCTGGCTAACATTTGTATTTTTAGTAGAGACAGGGTTTCATCTTGTTGGTCAGGCTGGTCTTGAATTCTTGACTGTGATCCACCCACCTTGGCCTCCCAAAGTTCTGGGATTACAGGCACATGTCACCACACCTGGCTAACATTTGTATTTTTAGAAGAGATGGGGTTTCACCATGTTGGCCAGATGGTCTCGATCTCTTGATCTCGTGATCCACCCACCTCAGCCTCCCAAAGTGCTGGGATTACAGGCACCCCACCATACCCAGTTATTAATTATTTTTTTGAGATGGAAGCTTGCTCTGTCACCCAGGCTGGAGTGCAGTGGCATAATCTCGGCTCACTGAAACTTCCACCTCCCAGGTTCAAGTGATTCTCCTGCCTCAGCCTCCCAAAGTGCTGGGATTACAGGCACCCCACCATACCCAGTTATTAATTATTTTTTTGAGATGGAAGCTTGCTCTGTCACCCAGGCTGGAGTGCAGTGGCATAATCTCGGCTCACTGCAACCTCCACCTCCTGGGTTCAAGCGATTTTCCTGCCTCAGCCTCCTGAGTAGCTGGGATTACAGGCACATGTCACCACGCCTGGCTAACATTTGTATTTTTTTTAGTAGAGACGGGGTTTCACCATGTTGGCCAGATGGTCTCGATCTCTTGACCTCGTGATCCACCCACCTCAGCCTCCCAAAGTGCTGGGATTACAGGCATGAGCCACTGCACCCAGCCCTTTTGTTTTTGAGACAGAATCTCACTCTGTTGCCCAGGCTGGAGTGCAGTGGCATAATCTCGGCTCACTGCAACCTCCACCTCCTGGGTTCAAGCGATTTTCCTGCCTCAGCCTCCTGAGTAGCTGGGATTACAGGCACATGTCACCACACCTGGCTAACATTTGTATTTTTTAGTAGAGACGGGGTTTCACCATGTTGGCCAGATGGTCTCGATCTCTTGATCTCGTGATCCACCCACCTCAGCCTCCCAAAGTGCTGGGATTACAGGCATGATCCACTGCTCCCGGCCTCGATTTGACTTCTTTAGGTCCCCTTGTTATTATCTGGGGAGCCTTAATAAAAATCACCTTGCAGGGTGGTTGGGAGGACAGGGCAGCTGTTTACTAACCCTTGGTGGCAGGGAGCAGAAGCTTGGGATGAGGAGCCTGGGACTGCAGTGGGCAGAGAGGAGGGCTGGGACCCTCAAGGAGGAGGGAGGAAGGGTTAAGTGGACAGAAGGCCACCCTCTCTTATTCCTCCCCAGTGGCTGGGGTCCAGAGGAAAGAGATGGACAGGAGGGAAGGAGGAGGGGCCCAGCAGGAGGCAGATTGGGGTCAGGACCATGTGTGTTGGCCAGCAGCCTGTGGACCTTCTTTGGGTCCAAACTGCCCTCCCACCTCTGCCCAGGCAGGCAGCTTCCTGCCAAGCTGGGAAATTGCCTTGGCCTGGAATGTTTCTGCTTGGGGGTGTGTTTTTGGAGCCAGGTTCACTGTTAGGAATCTCCAGTTACCAACATTCCTGAAACAGACCCAAAGGAGGCCAACCCCAATTTCACAGACTCCAGTGGGAAGTGGGAGGCAGAGGCGGGGCTGGAGGTAATAGCTGTGCTAGACACCCCTCCCCAGCTCTGGGGTCACCAAGCCAGTACCATTTTCTTTCCTCTCACTGGGCATGCTTTGAAGACAATTTTTTTTTTTTTTTGCTCTGTCGCCCAGGCTGGAGTGCAGTGGTGCCATCTCTGCCCACTGCAACCTCTGCTTGCTGGGTTCAAGCAATACTGTTGCCTCAGCCTCCCAAGTAGCTGGGACTACAGGTGTGTGCAACCATGCCTGGTGAATTTTTGTATTTTTAGTAGAGACAGGGTTTCATCTTGTTGGTCAGGCTGGTCTTGAATTCTTGACTTTGTGATCCACCCACCTTGGCCTCCCAAAGTTCTGGGATTACAGGCATGAGCCACTGCACCCAGCCCTTTTTGTTTTTTTGAGACAGAATCTCACTCTGTTGCCCAGGCTGGAGTGCAGTGGCACAATCTCGGCTCACTGTAACCTCCGCCTCCCAGGTTCAAGTGATTCTCCTGCCTCAACCTCCCAAGTAGCTGTGATTACAGGCGTGCCACTATGCTTGGCTAATTTTTGTAGTTTTAGGAGAGATGGGGTTTCACCGTGTTGGCCAGGCTGGTCTCGAACTCCTGACCTCAAATGATCCACCTGCCTTGGCCTCCCAAAGTGCTGAGATTATAGGTGAGCCACCTTGCCCAGGCTGAAGACAACTTTGATAAGAGGAACTTACAGGTGAATATGCCGCCCAGAAGTGTGTCTGAACCCTAGAATGCCAGAGCTGGGAGGGACCCCAGAGGGCACCTGCCCTGCCCAGCCATTTCAAAGTTTTCCCAAAGTCAGCACTTGACCATATGTGAGAGTCCACACACGGCCTGATCTCACCTGGCAGGACAGAGAGAGCCAGCCACCTGCCATCATCCCCCAGCAAGCTGGCTGGGGGTCCGAAGGGCTTCCTATGATTGACACTTCACCTCTGGGGAGTTTGCTAGACACATGGCAATGCCAACCCATAGAATAGGACAGATTACCTTTCCCATTTTCCCAATGAAGAAATCGAAGGTCAGAGAGACCTCAATAAGGTCAAGTTTACTGGTCAACAAGGTCTGGTTTATACAACAAGCCCTAGTGTACTGGGACCCAGGTCATTTGCCCCAGGGACTGTGCTCATCTCACTGACTCAGGGAGTCTCTTTGAGGATTCTCGCCGTGCTCTGGCCTTATAGATTTTGCTGACTTTTGAAAGCAGCTCAAATCCCAGCGGGCTCCCGAGAACGCCACTGCTGTGCTGCAGGTGCGTCTGTGTCTTCCCTTGGATCGGAGCTACTTCTTTTATGTCTTGGCTGTGCCCAGGTGGATCGATTTGGGTTAAAACTGTGGATTTATGTAACCTTTTGTGATGTGAGGTAGAGCACAGGCATTGTGCTTGCAGATCTACGTTTGAGTCCTGTCTTTGACTTTTGGTACTAAGTGACCTTGGTTAGGTCCATTGAAAAAATATATATACCTTTTGTCAAGTAATAAAAATCTAAGGTGTATAAAATGGGCCGGGTGTGCTGGCTCATGCCTGTAATTGCATCACTTTGGGAGGCCAAGTGGGTGAATCATCTGAGGTCAGTAGTTCGAGACCAGCCTGACTAATACGGTAAAACCCCATCTCTACTAAAAAATACAAAAATTATCCAGGTGTGGTGGTGTGTGCCTGTAATCTTAGCTACTCGGGAGGCTGAGGCAGGAGAATCACTTGAACCCCGTGGGTGGAGATTGCAGTGAGCTGAGATTGCACCATTGCATTCTGGCCTGGGCAACAGGAGGAAACTCCATCTCAATAAATAAATAAATAAATAAAAGTGTATAAAATGAAAAACAAATGGTGGTGTGCACCTGTAATTCCAGTCAGTCAGGCGACTGAGGCAGGAGAATCACTTGAATCTGGGAGGTGGAGGTTGCAGTGAGCTGAGATGGTGCCATTGCATCCCAGCCCAGGAGGCAGAGACTCCATCTCAAAAAAAAAAAATCCTCTAGCCTTCCTTCCTAATCCCCCAGTTTCCCTTTCCAGAGGCAATGACTTATCAATTCATTGTATCTTCCACAGACACCCAGTGAATATGCAGGTGTTTTGTGCCCTTTGTAAGAGGAAGGATAAGCCTCCTATAAGGCGTGAGACCCCGGGGGGAACATCCCGGCTTCATGGTAACTCCTCAGGTCTGTGTTCCGCTGCCCCTCATCTCCTCTGCATCCGAGCTGGCTGGGAGGGCAGGTGGGAGTCTCTCTTTTTTTTGGATCAGCTCTGCCTGACACCACCACGCAGCAGGCTGTACTGTGAGCCCCACTTTACAGGGGAGAGAAGCGAGGTACAGAAAGGTTATGTAACTTGCTTAAAGACATTTGACCAGCAAGAGGTGGAGCTGGGATTCAAACTCAGGCAGTGGAGGTCTGGAGTCCCTACTTTCAGCTACTACATGACACTGTCTCTCAATGTATTATTTTTATATATTTAAAAAGTCAAAGCAGCTTTCTGTGTTATAGTCCTTTTTTTTTTTCAATTCTTCACATGCTTAAAAAAAAAAAAAACAGGGGCCAGGTGTAGTGGCTCACTCCTGTAATCCCAGCACTTTGGGAGGTGGAGGTGGGTGGATTACCTGAGCTCAGGAGTTCGAGACCAGCCTGGCCAACATGGTGAAACCCTGTCTCTACTAAAAATACAAAAATTAGCTGGACATGGTGGTGCATGCCTGTAGTCCCAGCTACTCAGGAGGCTGAGGCAGGAGAATCACTTGAGCCCGGGAGGTGGAGGTTGCAGTGAGCTGAGATCGTGTCACTGTACTTCAGCCTGGGTGACAGAGGGAGACTTCATCTCAAAAAAAAAAAAAAAACAGGCCAGGCATGATTGCTTACGCCTGTAATCCTAGCACTTTGGGAGGCTGAGGCACGCAGATCACAAGGTCAGGAGTTCAAGACCAGCCTGGCCAACATGTTGAAACCCTGTCTCTACTAAAAATACAAAAATTAGCTGGGTGTGGTGGCACATGCCTATAATCCCAGCTACTTGGGAGGCTGAGGCAGAAGAATTACTTGAACCGGGATGTGGGAGGCAGAGGTTGCAGATAGTCATCATGCCATTGCACTCCAGCCTGGGTTACAGAGCGAGACTCCATCTCAAAAAACAAAATGAAAACAAAACAAAAAACAGGAACACTGCATAGCCCATGATGAATTGTTTTATTATCTGTGATTCTTATTGTTCATTGGTTGCTTCTGTTCCTCCCTGACCACAGCCTGATGGGAGCACAGGCAAGCGAAGAACGTGGCTTTGGGAACTGGGGGACCCTCATTCTCATCCCAGCTCTGCACAAACTGCCGCATGACCTTGGCCAGGCCCCTTCCCCTCCTTGGCCTCAGCCTCCATCTGTAGAGCTGGGCCGATGACCTCCTGCACAAGGATTCTCTGCCTCTTTCTGATCTATTTTTGCCTGATGCCTCTCCCAGGGGCCTGTGGGCCAGAGCTAATTTTCCTGGCTGGCCCCAATCCAGGCAGCTCAGGTGGAGAGTGCCAAGCTAATGAGGCCAAGGTCATGGTCCAGTTAGTGTCTCCCAGAGGAACTGTGGCTTTTCAGCCAGACTGTAGCTCCCTGACCAGTCACTGGGCTCAGGTAGAGGCAGGCCCCAGAGGGAAGGACAAAAGCAAAGCTGGATCCTTCAAGTTATCACTTCCAATAGGAGCTGCTCGGGGCCCAGGTCCCAGATACCCTTTGTGACTGCAGGAAAGCCTGTCAGGGCTCACATCAACATACCAGGGGGACTCAAGGAGTGTGTAGGTCGGGGGGTAGGGAGAGGACCAGGTGGTTCATCAAGTACCTGCAAGTACACCCACACCTGTCAAGTCAGGAAGATGAGAACCAATTCTATCTTTAAATCTAAAGCAGGTTGGGAGGCCAAGGCAGGCGGATCACCTGAGGTCAGGAGTTCGAGACCAGCCTGGCCAACATGGCAAAACCCCATCTCTACTAAAAATATAAAAATTAGCCGGCTGTGGTGGCAGGCACCTGTCATCCCAGCTACTCGGGAGGCTGAGGCATGAGAATTGCTTGAACCTGGGAGGCGAAGGTTGCATTGAGCTGAGATCGTGCCATTGCACCCCAGCCTGAGGGGTAGAGTGAGACTCTGTCTCAAAACAAAAAGAAAAACAATCTAAAGCAGAGCGCACGTCCACATTCTCTCAAGGTGACCCACGGCATGGCTCCTGCTTCTGACCTCAGAACTTTCCTTCTTTCTACGTGAGGCGTTTCCACCACTTTTTAATCAGAAGAAAGACAGAGTAAGGCTTCCTCTTTTGTGTTGTTAGCTGCCATGAGGGAGGGGCTTGTCTATTTCTTCCCTACTACCAGATCCCTGGCACCTAGACCCACGCCTGGCATACCTACACTGGGAGCTCAGTCAATATTGTTTGAGTGAATCAGATCACCACTGTTCCAGAGTGAGGCTGCAGACCACATTTGAGTGGCCACAGTATCACCAGTGAGTTTGACCCAGTTTTGTTCAACTATTTTAATTTCTTTTTCTTTTTTTTTTTTTTTTTTTTTGAGCGAGTCTTGCTCTGTAGCCCAGGCTGGAGCACAATAGCGCAATCTTGGCTCACTGCAACCGCCACCTCCTGGGTTCAGGTGATTCTCCTGCCTCAGCCTCCCAAGTAGCTGGGATTACAGGCACCTGCCACCATGCCCAGCTAATATTTTTGTATTTTTAGTAGAGATGGGGTTTCACCATGTTGGTCAGGCTGGTCTCAAACTATTGACCTCAAATGATCCACCTGCCTTGGCCTCCCAAAGTGCTGGGATCGCAGGCATGAGCCACCACGCCTGGCCTCAATTATTTCTACTTCATTGAGTCTGGAGAAGCTTGTTATTTAGAGAGAAATATGTGAAGGCTCTAGAAAAAGTGATTCTCCTGCCTCAGCCTCCCGAGTAGAGTAGCTGGGACTACAGGTGCCTGCCACCACACCTGGCCAAGTTTTGTATTTTTAGTAGAGGTGGGGTTTTACCATGTTAATCAGGATGGTCTCAATCTCCTGACCTCATGTGATCTGCCCTCCTCTGCCTCCCAAAGTGCTGGGATTACAGGCATTGGCCACCACACTTGGCCAAATTATTCCTTCTACAATGTGCCACAACCCCTGATTTGAACATTTTGCAAATTTGAATGGTCTCATTTGGTTTTTGATTCAGTTCAGTGAATGTCTATTACTAAGTATTGTTATTATATTGTTAATTATTGTTATTACTTAACTATAATTGAGTTCTTCCCATAAGCCAGACTTTGGGTTAAACACATAACATGCAGATTTAGTTAATTCTCATGACAAGTCTGTAAGATGGGCACTTACAGACTTGTCATGAGAATTAACTAAATTTTACAGATGAGGAAACTGAGGCAGACCGAGGTTAAGTAGATTACTCAACCCCACATGAACACTAAGTTCTGGAGTTAGGAGTCAAACTTCGGAGCCGACACTCCTAATCACAAGTAGTGTTGCTCTTCAGGACGGACTTCGCATGCAAGTCCAGTGACTGTCTACAAGGCACTGGTGATTAAACAATGAACGAGGCCTTAAACAGGTGAATGGTTAAGCAGACTGTGGCACGTCCACATCGTGGAATACAATTCAGCAGCAGCAAGGAATGAGCACTATTGACCCACACAGTAACCTGAATGACTCTCCAGAGAATTATGCTGGCTGCAAACAGGCAATCCCCAAGAGTTACACACTCTATGAGTCCATTTATTTATTTGGAGATAGAGTCTTGCTTTGTCCCCTAGGCTGGAGTGCATTGGTGTGATCTCATCTTACTGCAACCTCCGCCTCATGGATTCAAGCGATTCTCCTGCCTCAGCCTCCCAAGTAGCTGGGACTTCAGGCGTGCACCACCATGCTCAGCTAATTTTTATATTTTTGGTAGAGATGGGGTTTCACCATGTTGGCCAGGCTGGTCTTGAACTTCTGACCTCAGATGATCGACCCACCCCGGACTCCCAAAGTGCTGGGATTACAGGTGTGAGCCACCTTGCCTGGCAAAGTATTTATTTTTAAGACTTGTCAAGTGCAGTGATGAGAAGGGGGAAAGAGTGGAACAAGGAGTTTGACCTGCTCTGTGAATCTCCAATCAAGATAATGCACCACCTTTGGACCAGCTGATTCCATTTATATAACATTCTTAAATGGATCTGATTACAGACTAGATTAGCAATTGCCAAGGCTTAAGTAGGGATTGGGGTGGGAGAGAAGTGGGTGTGGCTATAAAAGGGCAACAGGGATCCTGGTACTGATGGAAATATTCAATATCTTGATTATATCAATGTCAATGTCCTGGCTATGATATTGAAGAGGCCAAAGCTGCATTTGGTACAATAAAATACAATTAGCGGCCTAATTTGGGGTTATAACCCCAAAGGAGAAAACTGGCCGGCTGTGTATTAAATCTTTGTGTGTTTGCATATATGACATTTAAATGCTTAATTTATATGCCGACATTTAGCATTTTTGTGAGATGTTACCATTGATGGAAACCGAATGAAGGGTACATGGGATCTCTCTGGATTACTTTGTATAAATGCAAACAAAAATGTTAATTTAAAAAATAGAGTGAGGCCAGGTGTGGTGGCTCATGCTTGTAATCCCAGAGCTTTGGGAGACCAAGGTGGGAGGATCGATTGAAGCCAGGAGTTCAAGACCAGCCTGGCCAACATAGCAAGACCCCATCTCTACAAAAAACTAAAAAATTAGCTGGGCATGATGGCATATACCTGTAATCCCAGCTACTCCAGAGGCTGAGGCAGGAGAATCGCTTGAGCCTGGGAGGTCGAGGCTGCGGTGAGCTGTGATGGTGCCACTGTACTCTAGCCTGGGCAACAGGGCAAGAGAATGAGGTGGGGGGAAGCCCAGCCTGGCAGGAAAGGGAAGTTGTATTAGTCAGGGTTCTCTAGAGGGACAGAACTAATAGGACAGATGTATATAGAAGGGGAGTTTCTTAAGGAGCATTGACTCACACCACCACAAGGGGAAGTCACTCAATAGGCTGTTCACAAGTTGAGGAGCAAGGAAGCCAGCCTGAGTCCCCAAACCTCTAAAGTAGGGAAGCTGACTTTAGTCACAGCTTTTAGTCTGTGGCCAAGGCCTGAGAGCCCCTGGCAAACCACTGGTGTAATTCCAAGAGTCCAAAAGCCAAAGAGGAGCCTGGAGTCTGACGTTCAAGGGCAGGAAGCATCTGGCATGGGAGAAAAGCCGTGCAAGGGAGTGAAGGCTCAGCAAGCTCAGTCCTTCCAACTTCTGCCTGCTTGATTCTAGCTGTGCTGGCAGCTGCTTAGATGGTGCCCACCCAGACTGAGGGTGGGTCTGCCTCTCCCAGGCCACTGATCAAATGTTCATCTCCTTTGGCCACAGCCTCACAGACACACCCAGGATCAATACTGTGCATCCTTCAGTCCAATCAAGTTGACACTCAATATTAGCTATCGTGGAGGGCTTCCAGTGCAGTGACAGCTGACATGAGTCCTCAAGGTTAGTTTGAAGGACAGAAGGGAGAGAAGGACAGGAGGCCTGAGGCAGGCAGGACAGCATGTGACAACGGGCTGCCTGGATCTTCCTTCCCCAAAGTCACCCTGGGGTGGTGAGATCTTGGGCCATTCATTCCATTGCACAGATGCATTAATGCAGGTTGTCTTCCAGCTTGTTCATAAAAATGTTAAGTGAGGGGCTGGGTTTGGTGGCTCATGCTTATAATTTCAGCACTTGGGGAGGATGAGGCAGGTGGATCATAAGGTCAGGATTTTGTTATAAGTAGAATTTTTGATGCCACAAAAGAAGTAGCACTTGAATATAAATTTCCTCAGCAAGGCAATTTGCTTCTATAGAAGCGTGTGGCTCACAGATGGAACAATGGTGAGCACACGCCTGGACAAGGAGGAAGGAGTACTTATGCCTGACAGAGGTCACCCCTACTGCTGGGTTGTTCCCCTATTGGCTAGGGTTAGAAAGCACAGTCTAGTCTAATTCTGATTGGCAGTTTTAAAGGGAGCAGTGGTATGAGCCGTGGTGGGGTGGGTAGTTTGGCCAGAAGGATGGTTATAGGCAGGTCAGAGCAGGTAAGTGGGGGTCAAGCCAGGTGACTGGGGTGAGTCAGGGCAGGGGAGAGGACCAGGGGAGCAGATGTGAACTACTGGTTAGAACTGAAACTATGAGAAAGTTAAGCTTTAAAATAGAGAATTAAAGAATAAGAGAGCTGAACATACCGACATACTGATTCTTTGAAGAGAAACTTGGGGTTCACTATATCTAACAAGTTCAAGACCATCCTGGCCAATGTGGTGAAACCCCATCTCTACTAAAAATACATTTTTTTTTTCTCCAGGTGTGGTGGGTGCCTGTAATCCCAGCTACTTGGAAGGCTGAGGCAGGAGAACTGCTTGAACCCAGGAGGTGGAGGTTGCAGTGAGCTGAGATGGCGCCACTGCACTCCAGCTTGGGTTATAGAACAGAGTCTGTCTTGGAAAATATAAAACGCTATGTGACAGACAAAATGATGTCTTTACATGTTTCTTAAACCTTTGGTTCCTGCTGCTGCTTATCTAGTAGAGAGGCTCATCAGAGGAGAAATGAAGGAAGATTCCCTTGTCCAACATCACATCGGAGAGCAAGTGTCTTTGTTTGGTCTATCAGGATCATCTTTCACATTCAATTTAGGAAAACTGCAGGTGTTAATGTTTTTAAAATGTTTGGTTTCCTCCTCCGCTTGGTATGCCTAGTCCTGCTTTTTATATTGTGACATGGTAAAAGCCCCATAAAACCGCATGCCTCAACCATACCTCAGCTTTCTGTTGAAACTGCTCTCTGTAACCCTGATGTGACAGGCAAGCAGTCCAAACCCACGCCATCTTGGCCCCTGCGACTTGTAATAAGTAACTAAGGTCTGTAATTTCCACCCTACCCAGGCAATGTGTAAACTACGCTTATCTTGACTTCTCTGAACCACTTAAGTAACAATGGGAATGTCTGAAGCCCCTCACCCTCACCCCCACCCAGGAGGTGGTTTACAGAATGTCCAAAGCCCCTCACCCCCACCCCCACTCAGGAGGTGGTTTGCAGGCATAAAAGGTCTTGACACCCTCCTTTTGGGGCCACGGGTTGGAGAGACACGAGTCCTCCGTGGCCACCGGCAATAAAGACCCTGCAATTTGGCATACTTTTGTCTTGGTGTTGACTTTCTATGCTTGCTCCAGTACAACGACATGGTAACAGCTTAGGGGTAGAAAGAGTGAGAGTTTGGGGGACAGGGAACCCTACATTTGAATCTTAATTCCACCACTTATGGGCTATGGTCATGACCTCTATTCCGTCTCCCTGAGTTTCACCGCCTGAGGCTAATTACACTGAATAGGCCAGTATTGGTAAATCCCAGTGCTAGGATGGGGATAATGAGAAGACACTTGCCAGAAAACCTGGTATACCTAGTATAATACCTGACACATAGTAGGTGCTCAATAAGTGATGCTCATTGATTTTTTTTTGTGTGTGAGCTGGAGTCTTACTCTGTTGCTGAGGTTGGAGCACAGTGGTATGATCTCAGGTCACTGCAACCTCCACCTCCCAGGTTGAAATGATTCTCTTGCCTCGGGCTCCTGAGTAGCTGGGATTATGGGTATGCACCACCACTCAAGGCTACATTTTATATTTTTAGTAGAGATGGGGTTTCACCAT
>JAKFGQ010000991.1:0-11573 GCA_021498475.1 Saguinus midas | reverse complement strand
TGCAACAACAGTCACTGTAGAGCACTCTACAACAACAGTCATTATAGAGCACTCTACAACAACAGTCATTATAGAGCACCTACCAACAACAGTCATTATAGAGCACTCTACCCAACAACAGTCTATAGAGCACCTACCCAGCAACAGTCACTATAGAGCACCTACCCAACAACAGTCACTATAGAGCACTCTACCAACAACAGTCACTAGAGCACCTACCCAACAACACAGTCACTATAGAGCACCTACCAACAACAGTCACTATAGAGCACCCACCCAACAACAGTCACTATAGAGCACCTACCCAACAATAGTCACTATAGAGCACTACACAACAGTCACTATAGAGCACCACACAACAACAGTCACTAGAGCACTACCCAGCAACAGTCACTATAGAGCACTACACAACAGTCACTATAGAGCACCAACAACAGTCACTATAGAGCACTCTACCCAACAACAGTCACTATAGAGCACCTACCCAAAAACAGTCACTATAGAGCACCTACCCAACAATAGTCACTATAGAGCACCCACAACAGTCACTATAGAGCACTACCAGCAACAGTCACTATAGAGCACTACCAGCAACAGTCACTATAGAGCACCTACCAACAACAGTCACTATAGAGCACCCACAACAACAGTCACTATAGAGCACCTACCAACAACAGTCACTATAGCACCTACCAAAACAGTCACTATAGAGCACCTACCCAACAACAGTCATTATAGAGCACTACCCAACAACACAGTCACTATAGCACCTACCAAACAGTCACTATAGAGCACCTCAACAACAGTCACTATAGAGCACTACAAAACAACAGTCACTGTAGAGCACTCTACACAACAACAGTCACTATAGAGCACCTACCCAACAATAGTCACTATAGAGCACTCCACCCAACAACAGTCATTATAGAGCACCTACAACAGTCACTATAGAGCACCTACCCAACAACAGTCACTAGAGCACTACCAGCAACAGTCACTATAGAGCACCTACACAACAACAGTCATTATAGAGCACTCTACCCAGCAACAGTCACTATAGAGCACTACCCAACAACACAGTCACTATAGCACTACCCAACAGTCACTATAGAGCACCTACCCAACAACAGTATAGAGCACCTACCCAACAACAGTCACTATAGAGCACCTACCAAAACAGTCACTATAGAGCACTACAAAACAACAGTCACTATAGCACCTACCAAAACAGTCACTATAGAGCACCCACAACAGTCACTATAGAGCACTACAACAACAGTCACTATAGAGCACTACAACAACAGTCACTATAGAGCACTACAACAGTCACTATAGAGCACTCTACCCAACAATAGTCACTATAGAGCACACCAACAACAGTCACTATAGAGCACCTACCAACAGTCACTATAGAGCACCACCCAACAACAGTCACTAGAGCACCTACAACAACAGTCACTATAGAGCACCTACCCAGCAACAGTCACTATAGAGCACTCTACACAACAGTCACTATAGAGCACCTACCAACAACAGTCACTATAGAGCACCTACAACAACAGTCACTATAGAGCACTACCAACAACAGTCACTATAGAGAACCTACCCAACAATAGTCACTATAGAGCACCCACACAACAGTCACTATAGAGCACCTACCCAAAACAGTCATTATAGAGCACCCACAACAGTCACTATAGAGCACTACAACAGTCACTAGAGCACCCACCAGCAACAGTCACTATAGAGCACTCTACAACAACAGTCACTATAGAGCACCTACCCAACACAGTCACTATAGAGCACTCACCCAACAACAGTATAGAGCACTCTACCCAACAGTCACTATAAAGCACCTACCCAACAACAGTCACTATAGAGCACTCTACCCAACAACAACAGTCACTATAGAGCACTACACAACAACAGTCACTATAGAGCACTCTACCCAACAACAGTCACTATAGAGCACCTACAAACAACAGTCACTATAGAGCACCCACAACAACAGTCACTAGAGCACTACCCAACAACAGTCACTATAGAGCACTACCAACAACAGTCACTATAAAGCACCTACCCAAAACAGTCACTAGAGCACCTACCCAGCAACAGTCACTATAGAGCACAACAACAGTCATATAGAGCACCTACCCAACAACAGTCACTATAGAGCACCCACCCAACAGTCACTATAGAGCACCTACCCAACAATAGTCACTATAGAGCACTGTACCCAACAACAGTCATATAGAGCACCTACCCAACAATAGTCACTATAGAGCACTACCAGCAACAGTCACTATAGAGCACCCACCCAACAACAGTCACTAGAGCACTACCAACAGTCACTATAGAGCACTCTACAACAACAGTCACTATAGAGCACTCTACCAACAACAGTCACTATAGAGCACCTACCAACAACAGTCAGTATAGAGCACCCACCAACAACAGTCACTATAGAGCACTACCAACAACAGTCACTATAGAGCACCTACCAACAACAGTCACTATAGAGCACTACCCAGCAACAGTCACTATAGAGCACTACCCAAAACAGTCACTATAGAGCACTACCAACAGTCACTATAGAGCACCTACCCACAACAGTCAGTATAGAGCACCTACACAGCAACAGTCACTATAGAGCACCTACAAACAACAGTCACTATAGCACCTACCCAACAACAGTCACTATAGCACCTACCAACAGTCACTATAGAGCACCTACAACAGTCACTATAGAGCACAACAACAGTCATTATAGAGCACTACAAAAACAGTCACTATAGAGCACCTACCAACAACAGTCACTATAGAGCACTACACAACAGTCACTATAGAGCACCTACCAAACAGTCACTATAGAGCACCTACCCAACAATAGTCACTATAGAGCACTCTACCCAAAACAGTCACTATAGAGCACCACCCAACAACAGTCATTATAGAGCACTACCAGCAACAGTCACTATAGAGCACCCACCACAACAGTCATTATAGAGCACCTACCCAACAACAGTCACTATAGAGCACCTACCAGCAACAGTCACTAGAGCACTACCCAACAACAGTCACTATAGAGCACCCACACAACAGTCACTATAGAGCACCTACCAACAACAGTCACTATAGAGCACCTACCAACAACAGTCACTAGAGCACTACCAACAACAGTCACTATAGAGCACCTACCAACAACAGTCACTAGAGCACCCACACAACAACAGTCATTATAGAGCACTCTACAACAACAGTCATTATAGAGCACCTACCAACAACAGTCACTATAGAGCACTACCCACAACAGTCACTATAGAGCACCACCCAACAACAGTCACTATAGAGCACCTAACAACAGTCACTATAGAGCACTCTACCCAGCAACAGTCACTATAGAGCACTCTACCCAACAATAGTCACTATAGAGCACCTACCCAACAACAGTCACTGTAGAGCACCTACCCAACAATAGTCACTATAGAGCACTCTACCCAGCAACAGTCACTATAGAGCACTACCCAGCAACAGTCACTATAGAGCACCTACCCAAAACAGTCACTATAGAGCACCCACCACAACAGTCACTATAGAGCACTACCCAACAACAGTCAGTATAGAGCACCTACCAAAACAGTCACTATAGCACCTACCAAACAGTCACTATAGAGCACCCTGCCCAGCAACAGTCACTATAGAGCACCTACCCAACAACAGTCACTATAGAGCACTCTACCCACAACAGTCACTATAGAGCACTCTACCCACAACAGTCACTATAGAGCACTACACAACAGTCACTATAGAGCACTACACAACAGTCACTATAGAGCACCCACCAACAACAGTCACTATAGAGCACCCACCCACAACAGTCACTAGAGCACCTACCCAACAGTAGTCACTATAGAGCACCTACCCAGCAACAGTCACTGTAGAGCACTCTACCCACAACAGTCACTATAGAGCACCTACCCAGCAACAGTCACTAGAGCACTCTACACAACAGTCACTAGAGCACTCTACAACAACAGTCATTATAGAGCACCTACCAACAACAGTCAGTATAGAGCACCACCAACAACAGTCACTAGAGCACCTACCCAAAACAGTCACTATACAGCACCTACCCAGCAACAGTCACTATAGAGCACCACCCAACAACAGTCACTATAGAGCACTCTACCCAGCAACAGTCACTATAGAGCACCTACCCAACAGTCACTATAGAGCACCTACAACAGTCACTATAGCACCTACCCAACAGTAGTCACTATAGAGCACCCACAACAGTCACTATAGAGCACCCACCAACAACAGTCACTATAGAGCACCTACCCAACAGTCACTATAGAGCACTCACCAACAACAGTCACTAGAGCACCTACCCAGCAACAGTCACTAGAGCACCTACCCAGCAACAGTCACTATAGAGCACTACCAACAACAGTCACTATACAGCACCTACCCAACAACAGTCTATAGAGCACCCAACAACAGTCATTATAGAGCACCTACCAAAACAGTCACTATAGAGCACTACCAGCAACAGTCACTATAGAGCACCTACCAAACAGTCACTATACAGCACCTACCCAGCAACAGTCACTATAAAGCACCTACCCAACAACAGTCACTATAGAGCACTACCAGCAACAGTCACTATAGAGCACTACAACAACAGTCACTATAGAGCACCCACCCAACAACAGTCACTATAGAGCACCTACCCAAAACAGTCACTATAGAGCACCTACAACAACAGTCACTATAGAGCACCTACCAACAGTCACTATAGCACTCTACCCAGCAACAGTCACTATAGAGCACCCAACAACAACAGTCACTAGAGCACCTACAACAACAGTCACTATAGAGCACTCCACCCAACAACAGTCACTATAGAGCACTCTACCCAACAGTCACTATAGAGCACCTACACAACAGTCACTATAGAGCACCTACCAACAACAGTCACTATAGAGCACTACCAACAACAGTCACTATAGAGCACCCACCAACAGTCACTATAGAGCACTACCCAGCAACAGTCACTATAGAGCACCTACCCAACAACAGTCACTATAGAGCACCTACCCAGCAACAGTCACTATAGAGCACCTACCAAACAGTCACTATAGAGCACCTACCAACAACAGTCACTATAGAGCACTCTACCAACAACAGTCACTATAGAGCACTCTACCAACAACAGTCACTATAGAGCACCTACCCAACAACAGTCACTATAGAGCACCTACCCAAAACAGTCACTATAGAGCACTACAACAACAGTCACTATAGAGCACTCTACCCAACAACAGTCACTATAGAGCACCTACCAAAACAGTCACTATAGAGCACCTACCAACAACAGTCACTATAGAGCACCTACCAACAACAGTCACTATAGAGCACCTACCCAGCAACAGTCACTATAGAGCACCTACCCAGCAACAGTCACTATAGAGCACTCTACAAAACAACAGTCACTATAGAGCACCTACCCAGCAACAGTCACTATAGAGCACCTACCCAACAACAGTCACTAGAGCACTCTACCCAACAGTCACTATAGAGCACCTACCCAACAACAGTCACTATAGAGCACCTACCCACAACAGTCACTATAGAGCACCACCCAACAACAGACACACACCACTCACCACACACACACACAGACACACACCACTCACCACACACACACACACACACACACTCCACAGTGCACACACTCACAAACACACACCACTCACCACACACACACTCCACAGTGCACACACTCACACAGACACACACACTCACCACACACACACACACACTCCACAGTGCACACACTCACAAACACACACCACTCACCACACACACACACACACAGTGCACACACTCACAAACACACACCACTCACCACACACACACACACACAGACACACACCACTCACCACAAACACACACCACTCACACACACACACACACAGTGCACACACTCACACACACACACACACCACACACACACACACACAGTGCACACACCTCACACACACACACACACACTACACAGTGCACACACCTCACACAGACACACACCACTCACACACACACACCACAGTGCACACACTCACACAGACACACCACTCACCACACACACTCACCACACACACTCCACAGTGCACACACCTCACACAGACACACACACACACACACACACTCCACAGTGCACACACCTCACACAGACACACACACACAGACACACACCACTCACCACACACACACACCACTCACCACACACACTCCACAGTGCACACACTCACACAGACACACACACTCACCACACACACACACAGTGCACACACACACACACACACACACAGTGCACACACTCACACAGACACACACACTCACAAACACACACCACTCACCACACACACACACACTCCACAGTGCACACACTCACACAGACACACACCACTCACCACACACACACACAGTGCACACACTCACACAGACACACACCACTCACCACACACACACACACACACACACACACACACACACACACACACACACACACACCACTCACCACACACACACACACAGTGCACACACTCACACAGACACACACACCACACACACACACACACACACACACACACACACACACTCCACAGTGCACACACTCACAAACACACACTCACACACACACACACAGTGCACACACCTCACACAGACACACACCACACACACACACACACAGTGCACACACTCACACAGACACACACCACTCACCACACACACACTCCACAGTGCACACACTCACACAGACACACACCACACACACACACACACACTCCACAGTGCACACACTCACACAGACACACACCACTCACCACACACACACACACACAGTGCACACACTCACACAGACACACACCACTCACCACACACACACTCACACAGACACACACCACTCACCACAAACACACACCACTCACCACACACACACACACTCCACAGTGCACACACTCACACAGACACACACCACTCACCACACACACACACTCCACAGTGCACACACTCACACAGACACACACCACTCACCACACACACACACACACAGTGCACACACTCACACACACACACACACTACACAGTGCACACACTCACACAGACACACACCACTCACCACACACACACACCACTCACCACACACACACACACCACTCACCACACACACACACCACTCACCACACACACACTCCACAGTGCACACACTCACACAGACACACACCACTCACCACACACACACACTCCACAGTGCACACACTCACACAGACACACACCACTCACCACAAACACACACCACTCACACACACACACTCCACAGTGCACACACCTCACAGACACACACCACTCACCACACACACACACACACACACTCCACAGTGCACACACTCACACAGACACACACCACTCACCACACACACTCCACAGTGCACACACTCACACACACACACACACACCACTCACACACACACACACAGTGCACACACTCACACAGACACACACCACTCACACACACACACACCACTCACCACACACACACACACTCCACAGTGCACACACTCACACACACACACAGTGCACACACCTCACACAGACACACACCACTCACCACACACACACACTCCACAGTGCACACACTCACACAGACACACACCACTCACCACACACACTCCACAGTGCACACACTCACACAGACACACACCACTCACCACAAACACACACCACTCACCACAAACACACACCACTCACCACAGACACACACCACTCACCACACACACACCACAGTGCACACACTCACAGTGCACACACACACACCACACAAACTCCACAAAACACACAGCACAATGCACACACTCAACACACACACACAGTGCACACACCACACACACCACTCACCAAACACAGACATACCAGTCACCACACACACTCACACAAACACACACTCACAGACACACACACTCACAGACACACACAACTCACACAGACACACACCACACACACTACACAGACACACACTACACAGTGCACACACTACACAGTGCACACACTCACACAAACACACACTCCACAGTGCACACACACAAACACACACACTCACCATACACACACACACACCTCACACACACACTCACACACACACCACTCACCATACACACACACAGTCACACACACACACACAACACACACACACTACAGTGCACACACTCACAGACACACAACACTCACCAAACACACACTCACAGACACACAACACACACACACTCACACAAACACACACTGCACACACACACACAACTCACACAGACACACACACAGTCACACACACACAGTCACACACACACACCACACACACACACTCACACAAACACACTCCACAGTGCACACCTCACACACACACCACCACACACACACAGTATATACATTTCACACAGAAACACACACACTCACCACACACACTACAGTGCACACACTCACAAAGACACACACCACCACACACACACACAATGCACAGTAAACACACCTCACACAGACACACCACTCACACACACACACAGTCACACACACACAGACACACACTACACACACACACAAACACACACACTACACAGACACACACCACTCACAAACACACACCACTCACCATACACACACACTACAGTGCACACACACACACATACACAGACACACACACTCACACAAACACACACACAGTGCACACACCTCACACAGACACACCACTCACACACACAGACTACAAAGTGCACTCACCACACACAATCCAAAGTGCAGACACTCCACACACACACCACTCACCACACACACACACTCCACAGTGCACACCTCACACAGACACACACACACCATAAAACACACACACACACACTACAGTGCACACACCTCACAAAACACACACACACTCACACAAACACACTCACAGTGCACACACCACACACACACAGTCACACACACACACCACAGTGCACACACCTCACAAACACACACTACACAGTAAACACACCTCACACAAACACACTCACAGTGCACACACTCACAAAGACACACCACTCACACACACACCATAAAACACACACACAGTGCACACACTCACAAACACACACACACCTCACAAAACACACACACACCTCACAGAGACACAGAACATGCACCACAAACACACACACACTCACAAACACACACACACTCACAGACACACACACACTCACACAGAAACACACCACTCACCATACACACACACTCACCACACACACACATACACACACACACAGTGCACACACACTCACACACACACACCACCACACACACTACAGTGCACACACCTCACACAAACACACACCACACAACACACACACACACCACAGTGCACACCTCACAAAGACACACACACACTACAGTGCACACACACACACTACACAGTGCACACACACACAAACACACACACACATACACACACACACACTACAGTGCACACACTCACAAACACACACCAGTCACCACACACACTCACAGTGCATACACTCACACAGACACACCACTCACACACACACACTACACAGTAAACACACCTCACAGACACACACACCACACACACACACACCTCACAAAGACACACACACTCACACAAACACACCACTCACCACAAACACACACTCACAGTGCACACCTCACAAAACACACACTACACAGACACACCACTCACACACACACACACCACAGTGCACACACCACACAGACACACACACACCATAAAACACACACACACACTGTGCACACACCTCACAAAACACACACCACACACTCACATACACACACACAGTCACACACACACACACACAAATACACACCACTCACCAAACACACACTCCACAATGCAGACACCTAACACAGACATACCACTCACCACACACACTACACAGTGCACACCACACAGACACAACACTCACCAAACACACACACAGTGCAGACACTCACACAGACACACCACTCACCACAAACACACACTCCACAGTGCACACACCTCACACACACACTCACATACACACACACACAAACTCACACACACCACAATGCACACACATCACACAAACACACAAACACACCACTCACCATACACACACACTGCACAGTGCACACACACACACACTCAACACACACACTCACAATGACACACAAGATTCACCACACACTCCACCATGCACACACCTCACACACACACAGTCACACACACACAGTGCACACACTCACAGTGCACACACTCACACAGAAACACACACACCACACACACACTGTGCACACACCTCACAGAAACACACACACAAACACACACACACTACACACACACACAGAGACACACACACACTTAACACATACACACTCCACTGTGCACACACCTCACAAACACACACACACCTCACAAAACACACACACAGTGCACACACACACACACACAAACACACAAACACACACTCACACAGACACACACACACACTCACATACACACACACAGTGCACACACCTACACAGGCACACACCATTCACCAGACACACACACTCCACAGTGCAGACACCACACACACACACAATACACACACACACCACACACTCACAGACACACACTCACACAGACACACACTCACATACACACACACAGTGCACACAACTCACACAGACACAAACTCACACACACACTACACACACACTCCACAGTGCACACATTTCACACAGACACACACACCAACACACACACTTCACAGTGCACACCTCACAGACACACACCATTCACCAGACACACACACAGTCACCACACACACCACACACACACACCTCACACACACACACACTCACAAAACACACACACCATAAAACACACACACCACACAGACACACAGACACACAAAACATACAGTAAATGCATTTCACACAGACACACACAAACACACACACTCAACACACACACACTTCACAGTGCACACACCTCACACACACACACACTCACAGAAACACACACTCACAAAACACACACACCACAAAGACACACACCACTGACACACACACTCCACAGTGCACACACCTCACAGAGACACACACTACACACCACACCACACACACACACCATAAAACACACACACAGTCACACACACACTCACCACACAAACACACAAACTGCACAGTGCACACACACACAAACACACCACTCACCATACACACACACTACACACACACTCACATACACACACACACAGACACACACTCACAAACACACACTCCACAGTGCAGACACCTCACACACACACATACACAGACACACACACACTACACACACACTCACAGACACACAACACTCACCACACACTCCACACACACTCCACAGTGCACACACACACACAGACACACACCACTACCACACACACACACACTGTGCACACACCTCACAGACACACACTCACACACACTCACACACACACACTCCACATAACACACACATCAAA
>JAKFGQ010000990.1:0-11610 GCA_021498475.1 Saguinus midas | reverse complement strand
TCTTTGAGGCCAGTCTCAACCTGTGACCTCACGATCTGCCTGCCTCAGCATTCTAAGTGCTGGGATTACAGGCCTGAGCAGCGAGCCCAAACCAAATTGTGTTTTTGTTTTAAAGATGGGGTTTCACCTTGTTGGTCAGGCGGGTCTCAAACTCGCAACTTCTCATGATCTGCCCGCCTTTTTTATGATGTACTGTTTCCTCTTGTCACCATGGCCAGGTGCAACAGTGATTTTTGCTTATTGCAACACCTGCCTTTTGGGTTCAAGCGATTGTCCTGCAATGCCCTTCAAGTAGCTGGGTTGCAGGTGTCCACACCACCACGTCCAGCTAACTTCTATTTTTATTTTTTGTACCTCAAATCTGTCTTTATTTGATTTCCACAAAGCAGCCACAAGAAAAAAATAATTACGTAATGCTGCACCTTTGCTGGTCATTTTTGCACTGCAGTTGAGCCAGAATTCTGTGTAGCATCCCAATTTTAGTGTAGGTGCTGCCAAAGCGAGCACATGCCATACCAGCCTCAGCTTTTTATGTTTTTATAGGAGCAGGCTGTGCTGTGTCTTTGAGGCCAGTCTCAACCTGTGACCTCACGATCTGCCCGCCTCAGCATTCTAAGTGCTGGGATTACAGGCCTGAGCAGTGGAGCCCAAACCAAATTGTGTTTTTGTTTTAAAGATGGGGTTTCACCATGTTGGTCGGGCGGGTCTCAAACTCGCAACTTCTCATGATCCACCTGCCTTGTTTTGAGGTGCCTGGATGACAGTCTCCTGTGAGTCTCGGTGCCTGGCCAGCCGACTTTATTGTTAAAAAGAAATCAGAGAGACTGTGCCAGCACTGTGACTCACACCAGCAATCTTAGCACTCTGGGAGGCCAAGGTGGGTGGGTCACCTGAGGTCACAGTTCGAGGTCAGCCTGGGCATCCTGGTTAAAAATCACCTCACATAAAAAAGAAAAGTAATCAGACAGATGAGTGTGTGCAATTGTAACAAAACCAGGTGCCGGATGACTCCACCCTGGCCCCGCCTTTCTTTATGAAGTACTGTTTTTATCTTGTCACCATGGCTGGTGCAACAGTGCGATTTTGCTTATTGCAACACCTGCCTTTTGGGTTCAAGCGATTGTCCTGCAATGCCTTCAAGTAGCTGGGTTGCAGGTGTCCACACCACCACGTCCAGCTAACTTTCTATTTTTATTATTTTGTACCTCAAATCTGTCTTTATTTGATTTCCACAAAGCAGCCACAAGAAAAAAAATAATTATGTAATGCTGCACCCTTTGCTGGTCATTTTTGTGCTGCAGTTGAGCCAAAATTCTGTGTAGCATCCCAATTTTAGTGTAGGTGCTGCCAAAGTGAGCACATGCCATACCGCCTCAGCTTTTTATGTTTTTCTGTTTTATGTTTTTATAGGAGCAGGCTGTGCTGTGTCTTTTGAGGCCAGTCTCGAACCTGTGACCTCATGATCTGCCCGCCTCAGCATTCTAAGTGCTGGGATTACAGGCCTGAGCAGCAGAGCCCAAACCAAATTGTGTTTTTGTTTTAAAGATGGGGTTTCACCTTGTTGGTCAGGCGGGTCTCAAACTCACAACTTCTCATGATCTGCCCACCTTGTTTTGAGGCGCCTGGATGACAGTCTCCCATGAGTCTCAGTGCCTGGCCAGCTGACTTTATTGTTAAAAAAATCAGAGAGACTGTGCCGGCACTGTGACTCACACCAGCAATCTTAGCACTCTGGGAGGCCGAGGTGGGTGGGTCACCTGAGGTCACGAGTTCGAGGTCAGCCTGGGCATCCTGGTTAAAAATCACCTCACATAAAAAGAAAAAGAAAAAGAAAAGTAATCAGACAGATGAGTGTGTGCAATTGTAACAAAACCAGGTTCCAGGTGACTCCACCCCTGGCCCCGCCTTTCTTTATGATGTACTGTTTCCTCTTGTCACCATGGCCAGGGTGCAACAGTGCGATTTTGCTTATTGCAACACCTGCCTTTTGGGTTCAAGTGATTGTCCTGCAATGCCCTTCAAGTAGCTGGGGTTGCAGGTGTCCACACCACCATGTCCAGCTAACTTTCTATTTTTATTTTTTGTACCTCAAATCTGTCTTTATTTGATTTCCACAAAGCAGCCACAAGAAAAAAAATAATTACATAATGCTGCACCCTTTGCTGGTCATTTTTGCACTGTGGTTGAGCCAAAATTCTGTGTAGCATCCCAATTTTAGTGTAGGTGCTGCTGAAGTGAGCACATGCCATACCGCCTCAGCTTTTTATGTTTTTCTGTTTATATGTTTTTATAGGAGCGGCTGTGCTGTGTCTTTGAGGCCAGTCTCGAACCTGTGACCTCATGATCTGCCTGCCTCAGCATTCTAAGTGCTGGGATTACAGGCCTGAGCAGGAGCCCAAACCAAATTGTGTTTTTGTTTTAAAGATGGGGTTTCACCTTGTTGGTCAGGCGGGTCTCGAACTCGCAACTTCTCATGATCTGCCCACCTTGTTTTCGAGGCGCCTGGATGACAGTCTCCATGAGTCTCAGTGCCTGGCCAGCCGACTTTATTGTTAAAAAGAAATCAGAGAGACTGTGCTGGCACTGTGACTCACACCAGCAATCTTAGCACTCTGGGAGGCCGAGGTGGGTGGGTCACCTGAGGTCACGAGTTCGAGGTCAGCCTGGGCATCCCAGTTAAAAATCACCTCACATAAAAAAAGAAAAAGAAAAAGAAAAGTAATCAGACAGATGAGTGTGTGCAATTGTAACAAAACCAGGTGCCAGGTGACTCCACCCTGGCCCCGCCTTTCTTTATGACATACTGTTTCCTCTTGTCACCATGGCTGGGTGCAACAGTGCGATTTTGCTTATTGCAACACCTGCCTTTTGGGTTCAAGCGATTGTCCTGCAATGCCCTTCAAGTAGCTGGGTTGCAGGTGTCTGCACCACCACGTCCAGCTAACTTTCTATTTTTATTATTTTGTACCTCAAATCTGTCTTTATTTGATTTCCACAAAGCAGCCACAAGAAAAAAATAATTACGTAATGCTGCACCCTTTGCTGGTCATTTTTGCACTGTGGTTGAGCCAAAATTCTGTGTAGCATCCCAATTTTAGTGTAGGTGCTGCTGAAGCGAGCACATGCCATACCCGCCTCAGCTTTTTATGTTTTTCTGTTTATATGTTTTTATAGGAGCGGGCTGTGCTGTGTCTTTCGAGGCCAGTCTCGAACCTGTGACCTCACGATCTGCCTGCCTCGGCATTCTAAGTGCTGGGATTACAGGCCTGAGCAGTGGAGCCCAAACCAAATTGTGTTTTCATTTTAAAGATGGGTTTCACCATGTTGGTCGGTGGGTCTCGAACTCGCAACTTCTCATGATCTGCCCACCTTGTTTTCGAGGCACCTGGATGACAGTCTCCATGAGTCTCAGTGCCTGGCCAGCCGACTTTATTGTTAAAAAGAAATCAGAGAGACTGTGCCGGCACTGTGACTCACACCAGCAATCTTAGCACTCTGGGAGGCCAAGGTGGGTGGGTCACCTGAGGTCACGAGTTTGAGGTCAGCCTGGGCATCCCAGTTAAAAATCACCTCACATAAAAAGAAAAAGAAAAAGAAAAGTAATCAGACAGATGAGTGTGTGCAATTGTAACAAAACCAGGTTCCAGGTGACTCCACCCTGGCCCCGCCTTTCTTTATGATGTACTGTTTCCTCTTGTCACCATGGCCAGGGTGCAACAGTGCGATTTTGCTTATTGCAACACCTGCCTTTTGGGTTCAAGCGATTGTCCTGCAATGCCCTTCAAGTAGCTGAAGTTGCAGGTGTCCACACCACCACGTCCAGCTAACTTTCTATTTTTATTATTTTGTACCTCAAATCTGTCTTTATTTGATTTCCACAAAGCAGCCACAAGAAAAAAATAATTACATAATGCTGCACCCTTTGCTGGTCATTTTTGCACTGTGGTTGAGCCAAAATTCTGTGTAGCATCCCAATTTTAGTGTAGGTGCTGCTGAAGTGAGCACATGCCATACCCGCCTCAGCTTTTTATGTTTTTCTGTTTTATGTTTTTCTGTTTTTTTTTTTTATAGAAGCGGGCTGTGCTGTGTCTTTCGAGGCCAGTCTCAACCTGTGACCTCACGATCTGCCCACCTCAGCATTCTAAGTGCTGGGATTACAGGCCTGAGCAGCAGAGCCCAAACCAAATTGTGTTTTCATTTTAAAGATGGGGTTTCACCTTGTTGGTCGGGCGGGTCTCGAACTCGCAACTTCTCATGATCTGCCTGCCTTGTTTTGAGGCGCCTGGATGACAGTCTCCATGAGTCTCGGTGCCTGGCCAGCCGACTTTATTGTTAAAAAGAAATCAGAGAGACTGTGCTGGCACTGTGACTCACACCAGCAATCTTAGCACTCTGGGAGGCCGAGGTGGTGGGTCACCTGAGGTCACGAGTTTGAGGTCAGCCTGGGCATCCTGGTTAAAAATCACCTCACATAAAAAAGAGAAAAGAAAAAGAAAAGTAATCAGACAGATGAGTGTGTGCAATTGTAACAAAACCAGGTGCCAGGTGACTCCACCCTGGCCCCACCTTTCTTTATGATGTACTGTTTCTCTTGTCACCATGGCCAGGTGCAACAGTGCGATTTTGCTTATTGCAACACCTGCCTTTTGGGTTCAAGCGATTGTCCTGCAATGCCCTTCAAGTAGCTGAAGTTGCAGGTGTCTGCACCACCACGTCCAGCTAACTTTCTATTTTTATTATTTTGTACCTCAAATCTGTCTTTATTTGATTTCACAAAGCAGCCACAAGGAAAAAAAATAATTACATAATGCTGCACCCTTTGCTGGTCATTTTTGCACTGTGGTTGAGCCAAAATTCTGTGTAGCATCCCAATTTTAGTGTAGGTGCTGCCAAAGCGAGCACATGCCATACCAGCCTCAGCTTTTTATGTTTTTCTGTTTTTATGTTTTTATAGGAGCAGGCTGTGCTGTGTCTTTTGAGGCCAGTCTCAAACCTGTGACCTCACGATCTGCCCACCTCAGCATTCTAAGTGCTGGGATTACAGGCCTGAGCAGCGGAGCCCAAACCAAATTGTGTTTTCATTTTAAAGATGGGGTTTCACCTTGTTGGTCGGGCGGTCTCAAACTCGCAACTTCTCATGATCCACCCACCTTGTTTTTGAGGTGCCTGGATGACAGTCTCCATGAGTCTCAGTGCCCGGCTGGCCGACTTTATTGTTAAAAAGAAATCAGAGAGACTGTGCTGCACTGTGACTCACACCAGCAATCTTAGCACTCTGGGAGGCTGAGGTGGGTGGGTCACCTGAGGTCACGAGTTTGAGGTCAGCCTGGGCATCCTGGTTAAAAATCACCTCACATAAAAAGAAAAAGAAAAAGAAAAAGAAAAGTAATCAGACAGATGAGTGTGTGCAATTGTAACAAAACCAGGTGCCGGTGACTCCACCCTGGCCCCGCCTTTCTTTATGACATACTGTTTCCTCTTGTCACCATGGCCAGGTGCAACAGTGTGATTTTTGCTTATTGCAACACCTGCCTTTTGGGTTCAAGCGATTGTCCTGCAATGCCCTTCAAGTAGCTGAAGTTGCAGGTGTCTGCACCACCACGTCCAGCTAACTTTCTATTTTTATTATTTTGTACCTCAAATCTGTCTTTATTTGATTTCCACAAAGCAGCCACAAGAAAAAAAATAATTACATAATGCTGCACCCCTTTGCTGGTCATTTTGTGCTGTGGTTGAGCCAAAATTCTGTGTAGCATCCCAATTTTAGTGTAGGTGCTGCCAAAGCGAGCACATGCCATACCCGCCTCAGCTTTTTATGTTTTTCTGTTTTATGTTTTTTTTTTTTTTTTGTATGAAGCAGGCTGTGCTGTGTCCTTTGAGGCCAGTCTCGAACCTGTGACCTCACGATCTGCCTGCCTCAGCATTCTAAGTGCTGGGATTACAGGCCTGAGCAGTGGAGCCCAAACCAAATTGTGTTTTGTTTTAAAGACAGGGTTTCACCTTGTTGGTCAGGCGGGTCTCGAACTCGCAACTTCTCATGATCTGCCTGCCTTGTTTTCCAGGCGCCTGAATGACAGTCTCCTGTGAGTCTCGGTGCCTGGCCGACTTTATTGTTAAAAAGAAATCAGAGAGACTGTGCTGGCACTGTGACTCACACCAGCAATCTTAGCACTCTGGGAGGCCAAGGTGGGTGGGTCACCTGAGGTCATGAGTTCGAGGTCAGCCTGGGCATCCAGTTAAAAATCACCTCACATAAAAAAAAAAAAAGAAAAAGAAAAAGAAAAGTAATCAGACAGATGAGTGTGTGCAATTGTAACAAAACCAGGTGCCCGGTGACTCCACCCTGGCCCCGCCTTTTTTATGACATACTGTTTCTCTTGTCACCATGGCTGGGGTGCAACAGTGCGATTTTGCTTATTGCAACACCTGCCTTTTGGGTTCAAGTGATTGTCCTGCAATGCCCTTCAAGTAGCTGGGTTGCAGGTGTCTGCACCACCACGTCCAGCTAACTTTCTATTTTTATTATTTTGTACCTCAAATCTGTCTTTATTTGATTTCCACAAAGCAGCCACAAGGAAAAAAAATAATTATGTAATGCTGCACCCTTTGCTGGTCATTTTTGTCCTGTGGTTGAGCCAAAATTCTGTGTAGCATCCCAATTTTAGTGTAGGTGCTGCTGAAGCGAGCACATGCCATACCCACCTCAGCTTTTTATGTTTTTCTGTTTTATGTTTTTATAGGAGCAGGCTGTGCTGTGTCTTTCGAGGCCAGTCTCAACCTGTGACCTCATGATCTGCCCACCTCAGCATTCTAAGTGCTGGGATTACAGGCCTGAGCAGCGAGCCCAAACCAAATTGTGTTTTCATTTTAAAGATGGGGTTTCACCTTGTTGGTCGGGCGGGTCTCGAACTCGCAACTTCTCATGATCTGCCTGCCTTGTTTTTGAGGCACCTGGATGACAGTCTCCTGTGAGTCTCAGTGCCTGGCCGACTTTATTGTTAAAAAAGAAATCAGAGAGACTGTGCTGCACTGTGACTCACACCAGCAATCTTAGCACTCTGGGAGGCCGAGGTGGGTGGGTCACCTGAGGTCATGAGTTCGAGGTCAGCCTGGGCATCCAGTTAAAAATCACCTCACATAAAAAGAAAAAAAAAAAAGTAATCAGACAGATGAGTGTGTGCAATTGTAACAAAACCAGGTGCTGGGTGACTCCACCCTGGCCCCGCCTTTTTTATGATGTACTGTTTCCCTCTTGTCACCATGGCTGGTGCAACAGTGCGATTTTGCTTATTGCAACACCTGCCTTTTGGGTTCAAGCGATTGTCCTGCAATGCCCTTCAAGTAGCTGGGTTGCAGGTGTCCACACCACCACGTCCAGCTAACTTTCTATTTTTATTATTTTGTACCTCAAATCTGTCTTTATTTGATTTCCACAAAGCAGCCACAAGAAAAAAAAAATAATTACATAATGCTGCACCTTTGCTGGTCATTTTGTGCTGTGGTTGAGCCAGAATTCTGTGTAGCATCCCAATTTTAGTGTAGGTGCTGCCAAAGCGAGCACATGCCATACCCGCCTCAGCTTTTTATGTTTTTCTGTTTTATGTTTTTATAGGGAGCGGCTGTGCTGTGTCTTTTGAGGCCAGTCTCAAACCTGTGACCTCACGATCTGCCCACCTCAGCATTCTAAGTGCTGGGATTACAGGCCTGAGCAGCAGAGCCCAAACCAAATTGTGTTTTCATTTTAAAGATGGGGTTTCACCTTGTTGGTCAGGCGGGTCTCGAACTCGCAACTTCTCATGATCCACCCGCCTTGTTTTGAGGCGCCTGGATGACAGTCTCCTGTGAGTCTCAGTGCCTGGCCAGCTGACTTTATTGTTAAAAAGAAATCAGAGAGACTGTGCTGGCACTGTGACTCACACCAGCAATCTTAGCACTCTGGGAGGCTGAGGTGGGTGGGTCACCTGAGGTCACGAGTTTGAGGTCAGCCTGGGCATCCTGGTTAAAAATCACCTCACATAAAAAGAGAAAAGAAAAAGAAAAGTAATCAGACAGATGAGTGTGTGCAATTGTAACAAAACCAGGTGCTGGGTGACTCCACCCTGGCCCCGCCTTTCTTTATGATGTACTGTTTCCTCTTGTCACCATGGCTGGGTGCAACAGTGCGATTTTGCTTATTGCAACACCTGCCTTTTGGGTTCAAGCGATTGTCCTGCAATGCCCTTCAAGTAGCTGTTGCAGGTGTCTGCACCACCACGTCCAGCTAACTTCTATTTTTATTATTTTGTACCTCAAATCTGTCTTTATTTGATTTCCACAAAGCAGCCACAAGAAAAAAATAATTACGTAATGCTGCACCCTTTGCTGGTCATTTTGCACTGTGGTTGAGCCAGAATTCTGTGTAGCATCCCAATTTTAGTGTAGGTGCTGCCAAAGCGAGCACATGCCATACCCGCCTCAGCTTTTTATGTTTTTCTGTTTTATGTTTTTATAGGGAGCGGCTGTGCTGTGTCTTTTGAGGCCAGTCTCGAACCTGTGACCTCACGATCTGCCTGCCTCAGCATTCTAAGTGCTGGGATTACAGGCCTGAGCAGCGAGCCCAAACCAAATTGTGTTTTCATTTTAAAGATGGGGTTTCACCTTGTTGGTCAGGCGGGTCTCAAACTCGCAACTTCTCATGATCTGCCCACCTTGTTTTTGAGGTGCCTGGATGACAGTCTCCATGAGTCTCAGTGCCTGGCTGGCCGACTTTATTGTTAAAAAGAAATCAGAGAGACTGTGCCAGCACTGTGACTCACACCAGCAATCTTAGCACTCTGGGAGGCTGAGGTGGTGGGTCACCTGAGGTCACGAGTTCGAGGTCAGCCTGGGCATCCTGGTTAAAAATCACCTCACATAAAAAGAAAAAGAAAAAGAAAAAGAAAAAGAAAAGTAATCAGACAGATGAGTGTGTGCAATTGTAACAAAACCAGGTGCCAGGTGACTCCACCCTGGCCCCGCCTTTCTTTATGATGTACTGTTTCCTCTTGTCACCATGGCCAGGGTGCAACAGTGCGATTTTGCTTATTGCAACACCTGCCTTTTGGGTTCAAGCGATTGTCCTGCAATGCCCTTCAAGTAGCTGGGTTGCAGGTGTCTGCACCACCACGTCCAGCTAACTTTCTATTTTTATTATTTTGTACCTCAAATCTGTCTTTATTTGATTTCCACAAAGCAGCCACAAGAAAAAAAATAATTATGTAATGCTGCACCCTTTTGCTGGTTATTTTTGTGCTGCGGGTGAGCCAAAATTCTGTGTAGCATCCCAATTTTAGTGTAGGTGCTGCCGAAGCGAGCACATGCCATACCCGCCTCAGCTTTTTATGTTTTTCTGTTTTTATGTTTTTATAGGAGCAGGCTGTGCTGTGTCTTTTGAGGCCAGTCTCGAACCTGTGACCTCACGATCTGCCTGCCTCAGCATTCTAAGTGCTGGGATTACAGGCCTGAGCAGCGAGCCCAAACCAAATTGTGTTTTCATTTTAAAGATGGGTTTCACCTTGTTGGTCAGGCGGGTCTCAAACTCGCAACTTCTCATGATCTGCCCACCTTGTTTTCGAGGTGCCTGGATGACAGTCTCCGTGAGTCTCAGTGCCTGGCCAGCCGACTTTATTGTTAAAAAGAAATCAGAGAGACTGTGCCGGCACTGTGACTCACACCAGCAATCTTAGCACTCTGGGAGGCCGAGGTGGTGGGTCACCTGAGGTCATGAGTTCGAGGTCAGCCTGGGCATCCTGGTTAAAAATCACCTCACATAAAAAAGAAAAAGAAAAAGAAAAGTAATCAGACAGATGAGTGTGTGCAATTGTAACAAAACCAGGTGCTGGTGACTCCACCCTGGCCCCGCCTTTCTTTATGACATACTGTTTCCTCTTGTCACCATGGCTGGGTGCAACAGTGCGATTTTGCTTATTGCAACACCTGCCTTTTGGGTTCAAGCGATTGTCCTGCAATGCCCTTCAAGTAGCTGGGTTGCAGGTGTCCACCACCACGTCCAGCTAACTTCTATTTTTATTTTTTGTACCTCAAATCTGTCTTTATTTGATTTCCACAAAGCAGCCACAAGAAAAAAAATAATTATGTAATGCTGCACCTTTGCTGGTCATTTTTGTGCTGCAGTTGAGCCAAAATTCTGTGTAGCATCCCAATTTTAGTGTAGGTGCTGCCAAAGCGAGCACATGCCATACCCGCCTCAGCTTTTTATGTTTTTCTGTTTTTATGTTTTTCTGTTTATATATTTTTATAGGGAGCAGGCTGTGCTGTGTCTTTCGAGGCCAGTCTCGAACCTGTGACCTCATGATCTGCCCGCCTCAGCATTCTAAGTGCTGGGATTACAGGCCTGAGCAGCGAGCCCAAACCAAATTGTGTTTTCATTTTAAAGACGGGGTTTCACCTTGTTGGTCGGGCGGGTCTCAAACTCGCAACTTCTCATGATCTGCCTGCCTTGTTTTCGAGGCGCCTGGATGACAGTCTCCGTGAGTCTCAGTGCCTGGCCAGCCGACTTTATTGTTAAAAAGAAATCAGAGAGACTGTGCCAGCACTGTGACTCACACCAGCAATCTTAGCACTCTGGGAGGCCGAGGTGGGTGGGTCACCTGAGGTCACGAGTTTGAGGTCAGCCTGGGCATCCTGGTTAAAAATCACCTCACATAAAAAAGAAAAAGAAAAAGAAAAGTAATCAGACAGATGAGTGTGTGCAATTGTAACAAAACCAGGTGCCAGGTGACTCCACCCTGGCCCCGCCTTTCTTTATGACATACTGTTTCCTCTTGTCACCATGGCTGGGTGCAACAGTGATTTTTGCTTATTGCAACACCTGCCTTTTGGGTTCAAGCGATTGTCCTGCAATGCCCTTCAAGTAGCTGAAGTTGCAGGTGTCCACCACCACGTCCAGCTAACTTTCTATTTTTATTATTTTGTACCTCAAATCTGTCTTTATTTGATTTCCACAAAGCAGCCACAAGAAAAAAAATAATTACATAATGCTGCACCCTTTGCTGGTCATTTTTGTGCTGCAGTTGAGCCAAAATTCTGTGTAGCATCCCAATTTTAGTGTAGGTGCTGCTGAAGCGAGCACATGCCATACCGCCTCAGCTTTTTATGTTTTTCTGTTTTTATGTTTTTATAGGAGCGGGCTGTGCTGTGTCTTTGAGGCCAGTCTCAAACCTGTGACCTCATGATCTGCCCACCTCAGCATTCTAAGTGCTGGGATTACAGGCCTGAGCAGCAGAGCCCAAACCAAATTGTGTTTTCATTTTAAAGATGGGGTTTCACCTTGTTGGTCGGGCGGGTCTCAAACTCGCAACTTCTCATGATCTGCCCACCTTGTTTTCGAGGCACCTGGATGACAGTCTCCGTGAGTCTCAGTGCCTGGCCAGCCGACTTTATTGTTAAAAAGAAATCAGAGAGACTGTGCTGGCACTGTGACTCACACCAGCAATCTTAGCACTCTGGGAGGCCGAGGTGGTGGGTCACCTGAGGTCATGAGTTCGAGGTCAGCCTGGGCATCCTGGTTAAAAATCACCTCACATAAAAAAGAAAAAGAAAAAGAAAAGTAATCAGACAGATGAGTGTGTG
>JAKFGQ010000099.1:0-63255 GCA_021498475.1 Saguinus midas | reverse complement strand
TGTGTACACAATAGGTATGTACATGTGTACAATATGTACATTCATATGTACATAATGTGTACAGTTATTGGCATATTGCAATAGATGTATAAAATATGTACAATCTGTACATTTACTCTGCTGTACATATGTGTACACAATGCACAGGTACTTAATGTGTACACTTATTGGGATATTACAATCAATGTACAGAATATGTACCATATGTACATTGACTGTGATGTACATATGTGTACACAATAGGTATGTACATGTGTACAATATGTACATTCATATGTACATAATGTGTACAGTTATTGGCATATTGCAATAGATGTATAAAATATGTACAATCTGTACATTTACTCTGCTGTACATATGTGTACACAATAGGTATGTACATGTGTACAATATGTACATTCATATGTACATAATGTGTACACTTATTGGGATATTACAATCAATGTACAGAATATGTACCATATGTACATTGACTGTGATGTACATATGTGTACACAATGCACAGGTACTTAATGTGTACACTTATTGGGATATTACAATCAATGTACAGAATATGTACCATATGTACATTGACTGTGATGTACATATGTGTACACAATGCACAGGTACTTAATGTGTACACTTATTGGGATATTACAATCAATGTACAGAATATGTACCATATGTACATTGACTGTGATGTACATATGTGTACACAATAGGTATGTACATGTGTACAATATGTACATTCATATGTACATAATGTGTACACTTATTGGGATATTACAATCAATGTACAGAATATGTACCATATGTACATTGACTGTGATGTACATATGTGTACACAATGCACAGGTACTTAATGTGTACACTTATTGGGATATTACAATCAATGTACAGAATATGTACCATATGTACATTGACTGTGATGTACATATGTGTACACAATGCACAGGTACTTAATGTGTACACTTATTGGGATATTACAATCAATGTACAGAATATGTACCATATGTACATTGACTGTGATGTACATATGTGTACACAATAGGTATGTACATATGTACACATATGTACATATAATGTAGATATGTACCTTCTGTACATGAGTACATAATATGCACAATATGTACTCATATAAAGTATGTACACACATGGGTGTACACCCACTCTGGTAACCGGAGAAATTTCTATCTAATATACTAAAATAATATCCCAGAATGTACTCATAGTGTGTACAGTTATTGGCATATTGCAATAGATGTATAAAATATGTACAATCGGTACATTTACTCTGCTGTACATATGTGTACACAATGCACATATACAAAAAATGTATATAATTTGTAAAATATGTACCTTTATATTTCTATAATGTGTACACAATGCACAGGTACTTAATGTGTACACTATGCACATTCCTTAAAATATCAGTGATAACATATATATAATCACAATAAGATATATAATCACAATCACATAATATCACAAAAAGGTACATATTGTACACATTAGGTTTGCATTAGTTATGTATTGTGCCCATAATATGTACATATATGCATGCAGCTCACACCAGAGGGTAAGGATTACATTTTTGTCAGTATGGCAGAAGTGTAACTAGAGCTATTGCCACATATATAAAAATCAGAATATTATTATCATTTCCCTATGATATGGTTGCCAGTATCATATTACACCACATTTTCAAAATAGCCGGGCCCCAGCAGCTGTGGGCACAGCCCCCTAGCCAGGGATTCCCTAAGCAGCCAGGGTGGGCCTGGGGGCTGCTATGGGCCCTCTGGTGGGGCTGTGGGCACAGCCACCTAGCCAGGGGGTCCCTAAGCATCCTGGTTGGGCCTGTGGGCTCCTACAGGCCCTCTGGCAGGGGCTGTGGGCACAGACTCCTAGCCAGCGGGTCCCTAAGCAGCCAGGGTGGGCCTGAGGGCTGCTTCAGGCCCTCTGACAGGGGCTGCAGCCACAGCCCTCAGCCAGGGGTTTCTAAAAAGCCAGAGTGGGCCTGGTGGGATGCTAGAGGTTCCCTGGCAGGGGCTGAGGCACAGTCCCCTAGCCAGAATGGCCCTAAGCAGCCAGGATGGGCCTGGGGGCTGCTACAGGGATGCTGTGGGAATAGCATACTTTGCATAGGTACATAGTTTGCACCTATTTCTACATGTGTACATATGTACATATGTACATATGTGTACATATGTACATATGTGTACATATGTACATATGTACATATGTGTACATATGTACATATGTACATATGTACATATGTACATATGTACATATGTACATATGTACATATGTACATATGTACATATGTGTACATATGTACATATGTGTACATATGTACATATGTACATATGTGTACATATGTACATATGTACATATGTACATATGTACATATGTGTACATATGTACATATGTACATATGTGTACATATGTACATATGTACATATGTACATATGTACATATGTACATATGTACATATGTACATATGTGTACATATGTACATATGTACATATGTACATATGTGTACATATGTACATATGTACATATGTACATATGTGTACATATGTACATATGTACATATGTACATATGTGTACATATGTACATATGTACATATGTACATATGTACATATGTACATATGTACATATGTGTACATATGTACATATGTACATATGTACATATGTACATATGTACATATGTACATATGTACATATGTACATATGTGTACATATGTACATATGTGTACATATGTACATATGTACATATGTACATATGTACATATGTACATATGTACATATGTGTACATATGTACATATGTGTACATATGTACATATGTACATATGTACATATGTACATATGTGTACATATGTACATATGTACATATGTGTACATATGTACATATGTACATATGTACATATGTGTACATATGTACATATGTACATATGTACATATGTGTACATATGTACATACTGTGCACACTTATGTACATGTGTATAGTGTACACCTGTACATAATGGGTACATGATGTACATGTGTACATATCATATCACAATAAATGTAAATGTACATGTTTGCAATATGCACATTTATACTGATATTTTATATTACATGTGTATTGTGATTATATGTGCTGTTGTGAATATTGTGATATTATGCAATATATATATGATTGTGATTATATATCTTTTGTGATTATATATCTTTTGTGATTATATATCTTTTGTGATTATATATGTTATCACTGATATTTTAAGAAATGTGCATAGTGTACACATTATGTACCTAGGCATTGTGTACACATAAGTACAGCAGAGTAAATGTACAGATTGTACCTATTTTATACATTTATTGCAATATGCCAATAAATGTACACAGTATGAGTACATTCTGGGATATTATTTTAGTATATTAGATAAAAATTACTTCCAATATCAAAGTGGGTATACCCCATGTGTGTCCATTTTGTGATATTATGCTTTATATATATATATTTTTGTGATTATGTATGTTATTGTGATTGTATATATATCACTGATATTTCAAGAAATGTGCATAGTGTACACATTATGTACCTAGGCATTGTGTACACATATGTACATATGTACATATGTACATATGTACATATGTGTACATATGTACATATGTACATATGTACATATGTGTACATATGTACATATGTACATATGTACATATGTACATATGTACATATGTACATATGTACATACTGTGCACACTTATGTACATGTGTACAATATGTACTTTTTGATATTATGCAATATATATATGATTGTGATTATATATGTTATCACTGATATTTCAAGAAATGTGCATAGTGTACACATTATGTACCTATGCATAGTGTACACATTATGTACCTAGGCATTGTGTACACATATGTACATATGTGTACATATGTACATATGTACATATGTGTACATATGTACATATGTACATATGTACATATGTACATATGTGTACATATGTACATATGTACATATGTACATATGTACATATGTACATATGTACATATGTGTACATATGTACATATGTACATATGTACATATGTACATATGTACATATGTGTACATATGTACATACTGTGCACACTTATGTACATGTGTACAATATGTACTTTTTGATATTATGCAATATATATATGATTGTGATTATATATGTTATCACTGATATTTCAAGAAATGTGCATAGTGTACACATTATGTACCTATGCATAGTGTACACATTATGTACCTAGGCATTGTGTACACATATGTACATATGTGTACATATGTACATATGTGTACATATGTACATACTGTGCACACTTATGTACATGTGTACATATCATATCACAATAAATATGTACCTAATGTGTACAATATGTACTTTTTGATATTATGCAATATATATATGATTGTGATTATATATGTTATCACTGATATTTTAAGAAATGTGCATAGTGTACACATTATGTACCTATGCATAGTGTACACATTATGTACCTATGCATAGTGTACACATTATGTACCTATGCATAGTGTACACATTATGTACCTATGCATAGTGTACACATTATGTACCTATGCATAGTGTACACATTATGTACCTATGCATAGTGTACACATTATGTACCTATGCATAGTGTACACATTATGTACCTATGCATAGTGTACACATTATGTACCTATGCATAGTGTACACATTATGTACCTATGCATAGTGTACACATTATGTACCTATGCATAGTGTACACATTATGTACCTATGCATAGTGTACACATTATGTACCTATGCATAGTGTACACATTATGTACCTATGCATAGTGTACACATTATGTACCTATGCATAGTGTACACATTATGTACCTAGGCATTGTGTACACATATGTACATATGTACATACTGTGCACACTTATGTACATGTGTACATAATTTACATGGTGGGCACATATTTTTACATGTGTACATAATTTACATGGTGGGCACATATTTGTACATGTGTACATATGTACATACTGTGCACACTTATGTACATGTGTACATAATTTACATGGTGGGCACATATTTTTACATGTGTACATAATTTACATGGTGGGCACATATTTGTACATGTGTACATATGTACATATGTGTACATATGTACATATGTACATATGTACATAATGTGCACAAAGTACATGTGTACAATATGTACTTTTGTGATATTATGCTTTATATATTTTTGTGATTATGTATGTTATTGTGATTGTATATATATCACTGATATTTCAAGAAATGTGCATAGTGTACCCATTATGTACCTATGCATAGTGTACACATACAAATATAAAGATACATATTTTACTGATTATGTACATTTTTTCTACATTTGTATTGTGTACACATATGTACATCACAGTAAATGTACAGATTGTACCTAGTATATACATTTATTACAATATGCCAATGAATGTACATATTGCACATCTGAACATATGTAAATGATGTACATGTGTACATAATTTACATGGTGGGCACATATTTGTACATGTGTACATAATTTACATGGTGGGCACATATTTGTACATGTGTACATAATTTACATGGTGGGCACATATTTGTACATGTGTACATAATTTACATGGTGGGCACATATTTGTACATGTGTACATATTGTACATATGTACATATGTATAGGTGTACAATATGTGCCCACTATGTAAACTATGTACACATGTACATAGTGTAAATATATACATTCTGTGCACACTTATGTAAACATGTATATATTGCACATCTGAACATATGTAAATGATGTACATGTGTACATATTGTAATATCACAATAAATGTATGTGTACACAATGTGTACAATATGTACATTTATATTGATATTATCTATTACATATTTATTGTGATTATAAATGCTGTTGATTATATATCAGTTATATTACAATAAATGTACATATTGTACATATGTACATACCTATTGTGTACACATTATGTACATATGTATAGGTGTACAAATATGTGCCCACTATGTAAACTATGTACACATGTAGAAATAGGTGCAAACTATGTAACTAAGCACAGCATAGCAGCCCCCATGCCCACTTCGGCTACTTAGGGATCCCCTGGCTAGGGGGCTGTGCCCTGTTGAGGCTTTCAGAAAGCAAAAATGTGGTCTCCCTTGCAGATACTCTGCTCCTGTGGCAGAAAAGCAGACACAGACAATATGTAAATGAACATGTGCATGTGTCCCTTGAGTCAGTGTCCATTTGTGGTAAAGAGATCTCTAGACAGATCAGTGCTGAGAGGTTTTTTCTTTGAGATGGAGTTTAGCTCTTGTTACCCAGGCTGGAGTACAATGGCGTGATCTTGGCTCACCGCAACCTCCGCCTCCTGGGTTCAGGCAATTCTCCTGCCTCAGCCTCCTGAGTAGCTGGGATTACAGGCATGTGCCACCATGCCTGGATGATTTTTTGTATTTTTAGTAGAGACGGGGGTTTCACCATGTTGACCAGGATGGTCTCGATCTCTTGACCTCGTGACCCACCCACCTCAGCCTCCCAAACTGATGAGATTACAGGTGTAAGCCACCATGCCCAGTGAGAGGTTATTTTATTAGGTAATTGTTGAGCTGGATATAAACACTAGCCTCATGCTTACTTTCTCTTACTCCACTGTCTTCTGTTGCTGCTGGTGGGAAAGAAATTGTCAACATGTTCTTTTTTTTTTCCCCCTCCTCAGTAGCTTTTAGAACCTTTTGTCTTTTCTGCAATTGTGTTTAGATGGGTCTAGGTATGGATGGATTTATTGTATTGGGGATTGTGCCTCCTGACTCTAAAGGGTCCTGGGTCCTGTCTGTTTTCATTCTGGAATTTTTTTTTTTTTGAGACAGACTCTCACTCTGTCACCAGGCTGGAGTGCAGTGGCAAGATCTTGGCTCACTGCCACCTCAACCTTCTGGGTTCAAGCATTTCTCCTGCCTCAGCCTCCTGAGTAGCTGGGATTAAAGGCACACACCACCACTCCTGGCTGATTTTTGTATTTTTAGTAGAGATGGGTTTTCACCATGTTGGCCAGATTGGTCTCAAACTCCTGACCTTAGGTGATCCACTCACCTTGGCCTCCCAAGTGCTGGGATTACAGGATGAGCCACCACACCCGGCCTGGAATTTCTTTGAGACATGTTGGATCATCTCATTTCATCCTCCCTTTGTTGTATTTTCCAATTGATTAAGTTTTAAATGTCCATGAATGGCAGCCACTAATTCTGGCATCTGTAGCTCTTGGAGGTCCACTCCTCTTGTTGATACTGACCTCTATACCCTTTTAGTGGGGCTTTGGCTGTGGCACTTGTATGCAGCACTGGCTGAAGAATCTCAAGGTAGCTAGTGTTAGAACTGAATTAGAGGTCCGCCCTGGTAGTGGGGACAAACCCCACACATTTGCTCACAGAAGTCATCTTCTGTGTTGATGATGATTTTTGCAGTATGAGAGCAGAGGGAAAACAGGGGCTGAGCATTTTCCCTAAATGATAGTGGACATTCAAATCCCTAGTGAGGCTGGGCATGGTGGCTCACACCTGTCATCCAGCACTTTGGGAGGCTGAGGCAGGTGGATCACCAGAGGTCAGGAATTCATGACCAGCCTGGCCAACATAGAAAAACACCATCTCTACAAAAATACCTGCCTGTATTTTTGGGAGGCTGAGGCAGGAGTATTGCTCGAACCTGGGAGGTGGAAGTTGCAGTGAGGTGAGATTGTGCCACTACACTCCAGCCTGGGTAGATCATAAATAAGAGAGATAATTGACTCACAGTTCTACAGGCTGTACAAGCACAGCTCCAGCATCTGCTTGGCTTCTGGCAAGGCCTTGGGAAGCTTACGATCATGGCAGAAATGGGAGTGGGTGCAAAGAGAGAGAGGAGGGGCCAGGCTCTTTATAAACAAACTGCTCTCAGGTGAACTAATAGAGCAAGAACTCACACTTCACCAAATGCAGGATGCTAAGCCATCCATGAGGGATGTATGCCCTCTGACAAATGTGAGATTTGGAGGGGACACACATCCAAGCTGTATCAGGCCTTAAATGATTTGTTTTGACTCTTAGCTCCTTGAATGACGATTATTTGTTCTCCCTGACAAGAGAGAGAGATGGGATTTTCCTCCAGCTGGAAGGCAAATGCCAGCCAGGGGGCAGAGTGCCAGCTGGCTGGGGCAGCTTACTGCACTGTGGAGGAGGCCAGGGACACAAAGCTACAGGCACAGAGGTGGAGGTAGGTGGCTGCCAGAGTGCAGGCAGGCTGGAGCTCCCAGGTGCCCCAGGGGTCCTGCACACCCAGGCTAAGAAATGGTGCAGGCTCCACCTGAAATCAGGGCCACCCAGTCACTGTCTCTAGCCTAGGCCTCTGCTCCATGCCACTCCCCAGGGTAGATTGGGAAAAGGGCTTGCTGTGCCCCAGGGCCCAGGCTCACACTCACCACCTGGAAGCAGTTCCCCAAGCTGGATGGGGGTCCTGGAAGAAGGCCCAGCAGGTGGGGCTCTGTCCTGCGCAGGTTGGCTGAGTCTTCTCGGTGGCCCTGCAGTCACCATCCACCTGGTGGGACAGATGCAAGACTCAGGCCTCCCACTGGACCATGTGGCTCCCCCACATACATTGGCCTCAGCAGGAGACTCCCCCCAACCCTGGGTCTGCAAAGGCCTCTGCAGAGCCAGCAGGCCACCTGCCTCTCCTGGGACTCTGCAGCAAGCAGCCCTCAAGAGCCTCAGCCAGAGGGAGGAAGGGCAGGTGCACCTGCTCACCTGCCAGGCCAGGCTGAGCTCCTCCAGGCTGTGGGCCACAGAGCCATCCAGCAACATCAGATCAGTGCCTGCTTCATTGTCATTGGTGTCCAGAAGGCCAGCGGATATGCCTGTGGGGAGGAGGAAGCTGAGGAGGTCCTGAGAGCCTGTGATCCTCCCCCAGGGGTCCTGTATGAGATGAGCCTCAGGCACATGGAGGATTGGTAGAATCCCTCCACCCCAGACTCCCAGAGCTCTGGCTCCAAACCCTCATCAGAAGACAGAGAGAAAGCACAGGGACTGAGGACAGCATGTGTCCCCCATTCCCTCTCCATGTCCTCAGCTTGAGTGGCCAGAATCCAGGCCTACCCTTTGTGTTCCTTGGCAGAGGGACCACAGAAAGGCCAACTCCACCTTGGAGCCACATATCCAAGGGATGGGGGCAGAAAGCCCTGGGCCTCAGTGCCATCTTCTCAACCACAGTGGCCACCTACAGCTCGGGGACCTGTCACACTGGAAGCTGAGAATGGTGCATCCCAAGAGGCTCTTGGTGGTGGGGCCAACTCCGCTGGGGCCCAGACTCACCGTGGTGCCAGAGGCACACAGTCAGCCTGCAGAGACCGGTGGGCATGTCACAGGAGATGGAGACCCCATCCTCACTGGCCAGCTCAATCCTGGGGACATCCCTCCTTTTCATGGCAAAAGGCAGCTGGAGGTCTGGACAGCTATCCCCTGGCAGGGAGGAGTTGTACAGCCTGCAGGCTGGTGGGCAGGAGGGCTGACCCAGAGCCAGGGGACAAGCTTGAGAGTGCCATCTCACAGGCAACCTGCTGCAGGCACAGGTCTCCAGGGGAAGCTCAGGCCTCTCCTCCTCACTTGCAGGCTGGAGTAGAAGATGAGGGGCACATGGTTCAGCTCCATGGTCAGGGCCATGAGCCCCAAGCCTGTCTGACTCAGCATCAGTGAGAATGTGTTGTGAGCAAAGTCTTGGGCCAGGAGGATGCTGCCACACTGGATGCTGAGGTTCCACACCTGGCCATCAAAAGTCACCATGTGCTGGGCCCCAGCCACCAGGGTATGGTCTGGGGAGAAGCAGCCCCAAAGGCAGGGTGAGTGGAGCCAGCTCCACCCACCACAGTGGGAGCACAATGCCTGCTGGGCACCCCAATGCCTAGAGCCCCAGCTTAGCCTGCCCTGAGGCCAGGAGTCCCCCTCCCCTGGTGCAGCAGCCAGAGGCCCAGTGATCCCCACCAGCTTCAGGATGACATGAGCTGAAGGGCTATGGCCCAATTCAGCCCTAACAAGGAATGGAGTCCCCAGACCCGCTACAAAACTGCTGTGCTAAGTAACAAAGCCTGGCTCAGAGGCCACATAGTCATCCTTCTGTTTACATCAGATGTCCAGAGCAGGCACAGCCATGGACACAGCAGGCAGACTGGCAGCTGCAGGGTTTCATTTTAGGATGATAAAAACGTTTTAAAATCAATTGTGGTGAGGCATGTATAACTCTGAATAAACTAGAAGCCACTGAATTGTGCACTTAAAATTCACACATCAGCCAGGCACAGTGGTGCTAAGCCATCCCAGCACTTTGGGGGGCTGAGGTAGGAGGATCACTTGAACCCAGGAGGTCAAGGGTGCAGGGAGCCGAGAGCACACCACTGCACTCCAACCATGACAACAGAGTGAGATCTAGTCTCAAAAAAAAAAAATCATACAAGTCATCCATTTAATCTCAAGGAAGCTATTGGGGAAAAAACATTGACCATTTAAGTGGATGGCCAACGGCTCCCTCAAACATGACAGCAGTGTCCTGCAGACCTGCCCTGTTCAGGGTAGGGAAGAGATGGCCTGTGAAGGAGCAGGTCTGACCAGTCCAGCCAGTGTGGCCCCTGAGCTGTGCCTTGGGGGTGCTCATGCCCATGGCAGAAAAGCACCATCCATTGTGCATAGCCAGACACCTGTTGGCCAGGGCCAGCATCCCAAGGGATGCACTACCAGCCCCATGGTCAGCTGTCAGAACTGAGGGGCACAGAGAAGCCCATGGTCACACACAGACAGAACTTCAAGACCAGGCTTTTTTTTTTTTTACAAGATCAGCGTGCTGCTTAGACCTGACTACACCCATGCTTATAGGGAGCCATAGGCCTCCATGTGAGTCACACACAGATAAACTGCTCCTTGCCAAGCCTGGGTACAGTGGCTCCCCCATGGACATGAGGGGCTCCCTCATGCATTAAGAACTGTACATGCCACTTACCCATGTGAGTGAGCCACGTGGTTACCTGCATTTGACAGTGGAGGAAGCTGAGTCCACGGATGTTAGCAGACTCACCTGAGCCACAGGCAAGCTCCTCAGGAGCCCAGAGCTGATCATCCCAGCACCACCCTTGGCTGCACTGCTGGGCCAGGCCTTATAATCTGGAGAAAAGCAGAATGTGCAGCCTCAGCCCTAGTCCCATAGGACCTTGGGAAGTCCAATAAGCTCTGGGCCTGGCACTGTGATGCCACAAGCCTCTGCAGGCTTCTTTGTGCCCCCACAGTACCTGCCCCTGCATGGCCCTGCTGCTGTGCCCATGGGGCAGGGGCTCCCAGGGAGGAGGGTGGCACAGCCCAGGGCAGGACTCATACTCCCACAGATCCTGCAGCAGGTGGCATCTGAGCTGGTAGAACTCAGCCAGCATGTTGGCCCTGGACAGCTGTCAGAGTGGCCACAGCAGCTTCTCCTCCATCAGGTAGCCAGTCACCCAGGCCACATCACCCCCAGGCAGCAGCAGCAGCATCACCACCACTGAGTAGTTCCTAGAGGGAATGCACAGGACAAGCCACTGTGCCTGGCTGAGCCATGCTTCCTTTCACTGCAGAGGGGGAGCTCACAGGTCTGCAGAAAGAGCTCTGCCATGGTGCCTCTTGGGGAGGGCTGTCCTTGTTCTAGAAAATCCCATAATGAGGTGGAGGAGCACAGAGGCTGGCATGATGGCAGAGGTGGGGGGTGATGATGGGACAGAAACAAGCTGCCCTATTTTGATGACACAGATGTCTTATGTCATGTCTGATCTGCCCCTGGGTCTTGGGCAGCATGGGGCCTGTGTGGGTGGATGCCAAGGATAGGAGCTGGAAGGTGTAGGAAATTTTTTGAGACAGAATCTCATCCTGTTTCCCAAGCTCAGGTATAGTGGTACAATCTCGACTCCCTGCTACCTCTGCCTCCTGGGTTTAAGTGATTCTCCTTTCTCGGCCTCCAGAGTAGCTGGAACTACATGCACTCACTGCCATGCCTGGCTGATTTTTGAATTTTTAGTAGAGTCAGGGTTTCACCATGTGGGCCAGGCTGGTCTTGAACTCCTGACCTCAAGTGATCTGCCCAAAGTGCTGAGATTACAGGCATAAGCCAGTGTGCCTGACCAACAGGTCTAGGAAATTTCTACAGTTGAGGGGAGGACTGGAACTTTCTCAATATGTAGAGTAGGGTCAAGCCTGTGAGATCTGAATGATCAGGGAGATCTCAGCTCATGTCGGGGTGGAGTGGGAAGAGAAACATTGCACACTCTGTTGATGGGCCAGTGAGGGGGATGGGCAGGTGGACTCACTTACCTTTTAGGGAGCCCAGAGGCCCTGCAGCTGGGGCAGGACTCATACTCCCAGAGATCCTGCAGCAGGCAGCATCTGAGCTGGTAGAACTCAGCCAGCATGTTGGCCCTGGACAGCTGTCAGAGTGGCCACAGCAGCTTCTCCATCAGGTAGCCAGTCACCCAGGCCACATCACCCCAGGCAGCAGCAGCATCACCACTGAGTAGTTCCTAGAGGGAATGCACAGGACAAGCCACTGTGCCTGGCTGAGCCATGCTTCCTTTCACTGCAGAGGGGGAGCTCACAGGTCTGCAGAAAGAGCTCTGCCATGGTGCCTCTTGGGGAGGGCTGTCCTTGTTCTAGAAAATCCCATAATGAGGTGGAGGAGCACAGAGGCTGGCATGATGGCAGAGGTGGGGGGTGATGATGGGACAGAAACAAGCTGCCCTATTTTGATGACACAGATGTCTTATGTCATGTCTGATCTGCTCCCTGGGTCTTGGGCAGCATGGGGCCTGTGTGTGTGGATGCCAAGGATAGGAGCTGGAAGGTGTAGGAAATTTTTTGAGACAGAATCTCATCCTGTTTCCCAAGCTCGGGTATAGTGGTACAATCTCGACTCCCTGCTACCTCTGCCTCCTGGGTTTAAGTGATTCTTCTTTCTCAGCCTCCAGAGTAGCTGGAACTACATGCACTCACTGCCATGCCTGGCTGATTTTTGAATTTTTAGTAGAGTCAGGGTTTCACCATGTGGGCCAGGCTGGTCTCGAACTCCTGACCTCAAGTGATCTGCCCAAAGTGCTGAGATTACAGGCATAAGCCAGTGTGCCTGATTAACAGGTCTAGGAAATTTCTACAGTTGAGGGGAGGACTGGAACTTTCTCAATATGTAGAGTAGGGTCAAGCCTGTGAGATCTGAATGATCAGGGAGATCTCAGCTCATGTGGGGGTGGAGTGGGAAGAGAAACATTGCACACTCTGTTGATGGGCCAGTGAGGGGGATGGGCAGGTGGACTCACTTACCTTTTAGGGAGCCCAGAGGCCCTGCAGCTGGGGCAGGAAGCAGCTTCAACACCTTCACTGCCAGTTAAATCCATTTTTGGCACCCCCACGAGATCCCACTCACCAGGTAGGCAAATAACCAGGCAGGTGATTCTTCAACCAAGCCAAAGCCCGCCCTGGGAGCTCTTCCCTTCCTGAGCCTACATTCTGACCACAAGGCAGCAGGAGCAGAAACTTGTATTACATGGAGACTTTTTCCCATGATGTGGGTCTAGTCCCTATTCTACAGCTGGGGAAACTGAGGCACACAGAGCCGATGCAGAGGAATCCCAGGAAGAGGCAGAGCCAGAGTCCAGATGCTCTGCAAGGCCACCAGCATGGAAGAAAGGGTGGCCCCCTTGCCTGTAGCCCAGTTCCTGGTGGGCCTCATGGCTGTGAGGGAAAAGGATATTTGGTCCCCAGGTCCCTGCTCTAGACTGGTTTCCCCATTTCTATCCACCACCCCCGTGTTCTCAACACAGGGACCAAAGGGGCCTTTTGAAGTGAAAGGGTGATCACATCCTTCCTAGGTCAGAGCAGAAGCCAGAGTCCTCCCCTCATCCCCTAGCCTTGGAACCTCCCAGTTGCATCAGCCCCACCACCTTGCTATTCAAACAGGCCAGGCAAGGTGGCTCATGCCTGTAATCCCAGCACCGAGTCTCTGGAGCCCAGGATTCTGAGACCAGCCTGGCTAATATAGTGAAACCCTGTCTCTACTAAACATACAAAAATTAGCCAGGTATGGTGGTGAATGCTTGTAATCCCAGCTACTTGGCAGGCTGAGGCAGGAGAATCACTTGAATTTGAGAGAGGTTGCAGTGAGCTGAGATCACACCACAGCACTCCAGCCTGGGTGACAGAGAATGAGACTCCATCTCAAAACAAACAGGCCAGGCACATCCCTCTCCCAGGCCTCTGTGCAGTGGAGCCCCCACCTGGAGCTCTCTTTCCACACTGGCCCCATGGCTCTTGCTTGAACTGTACCTTCTCCTCAAAGCTGGCCATGGCCACACCATAGGATCCCCAGCTCACCATCTCACCAATGTTCCATCTCAAGCATTTGCCACCTAAGGTATGGCTCAGTGGTGGTAAATGATGAGCAGTGGGCCACACCCAGCCTGCAGCTGGCTTCTGCATGGCCTGCAAGAAAGAAGGGCTTTTATGTGTTTAAAAGATTACATAACAGGCCGGGAGTGGTGGCTCATGCCTGTAATCCCAACACTTTGGAAGGCCAAAGGGGTTGCATCACTGAAGGTCAGGAGTTTGAGACCAGCCTGGAGTGGCAAAACCCTGTCTCTACTAAAAATGCAAAAAATTAGCCAGGTGCAGTAGTGCACACCTGTAGTCCCAGCAACTTGGAGGGCTGAGGCAGGAGAATCACTTGAACATAGGAGGCAGAGGTTGCAATGAGCTGAGATCACACCACTGAGACAGAGCAAGACTCCATCTCAAAAAAAAAAAAAGATTACAAAGCAAAAACAAGGAAATGTGACAGAGAAGAATGGCCTAAGAGGTGACTCTCAGGCTGTCTGCAGGGAGCTGTGCACACTCTGCTGTAGATGATTTCTTGGGCTTCGTGTCTGTCTCTGAGTAAAACTGAGCTTCCTGAAGGCAGGGGTCAGCCTTGCCCACTGCACTCCTCCGCAGCAGCTCCTAAAATCCTGCCTGCACTGGGACTGTGCTCAGGAGGTCTCTGTGGAGTGAGGAAGAAACCCCAGCTTCCTCTCCTGTGAAATGGGGAGTGAAGAAGCTTCTGCATAGGGTGGTCAAAGTAGTCAGTGAGTCAGAGCGTGTCAAAGCATTCAGCATTGCACCTGATATGTGGCAGGAACACTGGATGCGACACTCCCAACCCAGCATTACCTGGCTGTGAGGCCATACAGGTCCAGCAGGGGTTTGCAGAGCCTCTTCAGTGCCCATGAGAACATGGCCTCAGCCCAGGACAGCATCTGGTGGGCCACCTGGAAAGGGAGGGGACAGTGAGAGCTGTCTCAGTCATCCTCAACTGCCAGCCATGCCCCATTCTTGCTCTCACTCACCAGCTCCAGGGTGCCTTTAATGGCCCCCAGGGTCACACTGATGGGCCTGGGACCCTGGCTGCCTGGCACCCAGGCCTGTAGCCACCACATGGCCTCCTCTGCCTGCTCCCACCACACCTCCTCCAGGGGCCACAGCATCACTTCCAGATAGGAGTCCTTCAGTGTGGCCAGGGGCCCTGCAACTGGCAACCAACACCCACCATGAGGCCTCTGGGCAGCTCAGAGGCCCAGCACAGACCTCAAGGAAATAGGGCCTCTTCCTGGGATTAAGATGGTGGGGGAGTGGGGAAAAGGAATAGAGCAGCAGGCACTAGAGATTGCAGGTGAGTTGTCACAGCAGACCCAAGCTGCCTCTGCATGGCCTGCTCATACCTTGTCTGGGAACTTGGATTGGGGGAGGGTTCCCACCAATCCTAGAAGTGATATGAGGCACTCTGCACCTGAACTGTTTGTACAAACATGGTTTATGCTGGACCCTGCTTGCCTCCTAGGAGTCTGACAGTGTGCTCTGAGCCAAGCAGCACCTGCCAATTAGGCAGCCCCACCAAACACCCTGGGTGACATAGTGCTGGGACAGCCAAGTGCATCCCATGTGAAGGTGCAGGGACTGGGAGAAGACACTAGGTGCTGGCCCTGGTTCACCCTGGACTCTGCCCCAGCCCCCTTCCCTGTGCCAACACTCCTGCCTCCTCTCACTGTAGTCAATGACAGCCATGAACAGCACAGTGTGCAGAGTCCTGGAGCACTCTTTCAAATTCACTGCCCTGTGGGTGGCCATGGGACTCTGGCACAGCAGAGAGGCTATGGAGGTGACATTCAACAGCCAGTCAGAGGGATGCCCACCCTGGCATTGGGCAAGGTCTTAGCCCCAGATGGTGGAGAGGTCAGAAGTTCCTAGTCCTGCCAGGAGGGCAGTCGGGGCAGCCACTGTGAGCATTTAACCACCACATGGCCACAAAAAGCTCATCGTGGAACCAGAAAGAGACCCTGTGGCAGTGAGCTTCACAGAAACAAGGCTGTACACTCAAAAGAAAGCAGGCAGAAGACTGAAGAAACTGAGGCAGGAGGCATAAGGGATATTAGCTGGGAGACCTTGTAAGAATAAGACAGAAGCCCATGAAAAAAAGAAGGTTGGGTCCAGCATGGTGGCTCACACTTATAATCCCAGCACTTTGGGAGGCTGAGGTGGGCAGATCATGAGGTCAAGAGATCAAGACCATCCTGGCCAAGATGGTGAAACCCTATCTCTACTAAAAATACAAAATGAGCCAGGCATTGTGGTGCATGCCTGTAGTCCCAGCTACTTGGGAGGCTGAGGTGGGCAGATCATGAGGTCAAGAGATCAAGACCATCCTGGCCAAGATGGTGAAACCCTATCTCTACTAAAAATACAAAAATGAGCCAGGCATTGTGGTGCATGCCTGTAGTCCCAGCTACTTGGGAGGCTGAGGCAGGAGAATCACTTGAATATGGGAGGCAGAGGTTGCAGTGAGCCAAGATCCACTGCGAGTGCCACTGCACTCCAGTCTGGTGACACAGCGAGACTCCATCTCAAAAAATAAAAAATAAACCACCACCATTTGCAGGACTGGATGTGAAAAGGAAAAAAATGGACAAGGTTAAATGGGTGCTGTAGAAGAACTACCACCTGTTCAGCTGCTGAGCATACCATGATTCCTAATTCAGCAAAAGAACCCCCACTCTGGGAAAAACTAAGAATGAATTGCTGTTTCCAAAATGCATTTTTACAGTTGGAAATCTGTGTTTCCCAAGCCCTCCTTCCAGTCCTTGGCACTGTGACAAGGGTTTCTTACACCCCTGGGGATGTGGGGCAGAAGATACAAAAGGGAAAGTCACCAAGGCTGAGTTTCAGCTGCCTGCATCCTTACAGCCATGGCCAGAGGGCCATGAGGGGTTCCCTAGCTCCCACCATCTATGCTGGACTCACAGGGCACAGCTCTGCTGCAGTGACCAGGCTTACCTCCATGAAGTGATTGCTCAGGGTGGGCCCTGAGTCATTCTTGAAGGTCTGGCTGACACAGAGATGCCTCTTGTTGCTGCTCTTGTCCCAGTGCTTCCCACAGCTCACCTCCAATTCAAGCGATTCTCCAGCCTCAGCCTCAGCCTCTGGAGAAGCTGGGATTACAGACACCTACAATTAGGCCTGGCTAATTTTTATATTTTTAGTAGAGATAGGGTTTTGGCATGTTGGCCAGGCTGGTCTTGAACTCCTGACCTCATGATCTGCCTGCCTCAGTCTCCCAAAGTGCTGAAATTACAAGCGTGAGCCACTGCAACTGGCCTTTTTTTAACTTATTTGTTTATTTTAGAGATAAGATCTCACTCTGTTGCCCAGGCTGGAGGACAGTGGCACATTCTTGACTCATTGCAACCTCTGCCTCCTGGGCTGAAGCAACCCTGGATGAATAGACATAAGACTGAGGCTGAAGTGCCAGCCCTGGATCCATTCCTATATGGCTATGCTATTGGGAGCAAGTTCATCTCTTTGGGGATGAGCTCAGGGTACTCAGGTCACCACTTGCCAGACTCTGGTGCTCTCTCTGGACATCCCACCTGGCCTGGGCACCCACCTTGTGGGATCTGTGTGCAGTGGAGCTTGTGGCCCAGCTCCAGCCTTAGGCACCATCTGAGCCACTCTATGTCTGCAGCCTCTGGCCAGTGCTGCACTGGTGCACTGGCTGCTTTGCTTGAGCTGTGAGGATTGATCAAGGGACCCCTGCCCTCCTCTGCCAGGCAGCCCTCCACCAGGGCTCCAAGAGGAGGAGGGCCCAGCCCAGCCTGGCCTCAGCCATGTCCTCCCAGCCCTGTGGTCTGCTTCACCTGTCACTCCATTAAAACCTGTCCATGTGGAGGTCTTAAGAGATGGATGAATGTCCCTTCAACAGACACACCTTTTTTTCTTAATGAGCAAGTACTAAGTCCTACTCAGAGCCCACAGAATGACTAATGGAAAATCCTGTGGTGACAGCATATCTTAGCTCACAGAGCCACAGCCACAGGAAACAGGGCAGGCCCTGCCACCTCCACCTGCCCCACAGCCAGGCATGCAGTGCCTTACCCAGGAGGCTGTACTGGATACTCAGGGAGTTGGTCCACAGCCAGCCCCACTGCTGCAGCAGGCCAAAGGCATGCAGCCCTGCCAGCCCTGGCATGAACAGCTCAGCACCCAGGGTGGCCACCCACCATCTATCCTCCTCCTCCCTTTCCAGCAGTGCTGCAGGGACAGAGAGCAGGCAGGTGAAAGGGTCAGACCCCAGGGACCAAAATCCTCAGCCCCAGGCAAAAAGGGGACTCAGGATACCCCAGGGGCCTTGGGGTTGGGGGCTCCTTGAAGAGTCAACACCTATGCTCTGCACAACAGCCCACAGACAGGTCTGATTATGGCTCACTGCAGCCTTGACCTCCCAGGCTCAATCGATCCTTTCACCTCAGCCTCCCAAAGTGCTGGGATTACAGACACCTACAATTAGGCCTGGCTAATTTTTATATTTTAGTAGAGATGGGGTTTCACCATGTTGGCCAGGCTGGTCTTGAACTCCTGGGCTCAAGCAATTCTCTTGCCTTGGCTTCCCAAAGTTCTGGGATTATAGGTGTGGGACACTGTGCTTGGCCCAAGGATAAAGTAGAATGAGGCCAGGCACAGTGGCTCATGCCTGTAATCCCAGCTACTCAGGAGACTGAGGCAGGAGAATCACTTTAACCCAGGAGGCAGAGGCTGCGATGAGCCAAGATTGCCCCATTGCATCCAGTCCGAACAACATTGTGAGACTGTCTCAAAAAAAAAATAAAGTAGAATAAAACAAAATCAAATAGGACAGATGACAAAAGAATTAACCACACATCATGGGTTGTTGGGTAAATTTCACCTTCTGAAGCTTCTGCTTCTGCAACACTGAAGGTCATCCAGAACACACAGGTGGAAATGGGCCAGCTGTTATGACTCCCAAACACCCACATGAGGTGGTCAACAGCCACTGCTCCAAGTTCCCCAGCCCCAGGCAAAAGGGGACTCAGGATACCCCAGGGGCCTTGGGGTTGGGGGCTCCTTGAAGAGTCAACACCTATGCTCTGCACAACAGCCCACAGACAGGCCTGATCATGGCTCACTGCAGCCTTGACCTCCCAGGCTCAATCGATCCTTTCACCTCAGCCTCCCAAAGTGCTGGAATTACAAGCGTGAGCCACTGCAACTGGCCTTTTTTTAACTTATTTGTTTATTTTAGAGATAAGATCTCACTCTGTTGCCCAGGCTGGAGGACAGTGGCACATTCTTGGCTCATTGCAACCTCTGCCTCCTGGGCTGAAGCAACCCTGGATGAATAGACATAAGACTGAGGCTGAAGTGCCAGCCCTGGATCCATTCCTATATGGCTATGCTATTGGGAGCAAGTTCATCTCTTTGGGGATGAGCTCAGGGTACTCAGGTCACCACTTGCCAGACTCTGGTGCTCTCTCTGGACATCCCACCTGGCCTGGGCACCCACCTTGTGGCTGAAGGCTGGAATCTGTGTGCAGTGGAGCTCGTGGCCCAGCTCCAGCCTTAGGCACCATCTGAGCCACTCTGTCTGCAACCTCTGGCCAGTGCTGCACTGTTGCACTGGAGGCTTTGCCTGAGCTGTGAGGATTGATTGAGGGACCCCTGCCCTCCTCTGCCAGGCAGCCCTCCACTAGGGCTCCAAGAGGAGGAGGGCCCAGTCCAGCCTGGCCTCAGCCATGTCCTCCCAGCCCTGTGGTCTGTTTCACCTGTCACTCCATTAAAACCTGTCCATGGGGAGGTCTTAAGAGATGGATGAATGTCCCCTCAACAGACACACCTTTTTTTCTGTAGAAACAGGGGTCTCAGTATGTTTCAGGCTGGTCTTGAACTCCTGGGCTCAAGCAATTCTCTTGCCTTGGCTTCCCAAAGTTCTGGGATTATAGGTGTGGGACACTGTGCTTGGCCCAAGGATAAAGTAGAATGAGGCCAGGCACAGTGGCTCATGCCTGTAATCCCAGCACTTTGGGAGGGCAAGGCAGGCAGATTTCCTGAGGTCAGGAGTTTCAGACCAGCCTGGCCAATATAGTGAAACCCCATCTCTACAAAAATAAATAAATAAATAAATAACCAACCAACCAACCAACCAGGTATGGTGATGGGCACCTGTAATCCCAGCTACTTGGGAGGCTGAGGCAGGAGAATCACTTGAACCCAGGAGGCAGAGGCTATGGTGAGCCAAGATTGCACCATTGCATCCAGTCCAAGCAACACTGTGAGACTCTGTCTCAAAAAAAAAATAAAGTAGAATAAAACAAAATCAAATAGGACAGATGACAAAAGAATTAACCACACATCATGGGTTGTTGGGTAAATTTCACCTTCTGAAGCTTCTGCTTCTGCAACACTGAAGGTCATCCAGAACACACAGGTGGAAATGGGCCAGCTGTTATGACTCCCAAACACCCACATGAGGTGGTCAACAGCCACTGCTCCAAGTTTCCCCAGCCCCAGCTCCTGTCCTTACCTTGGAATCTTTCAGAACACATAAGCGGCACACCCAGGTGTCACCACCCTGGCTCTGGCACAGTGCCAGCATCTGCTCAGCCTGTGTGTGTTTTAAATGCCCTGTGTATTTTAGGTCAAAATGTTACATGTGTTTCTTATCATGGGTGAGAATAAAAACAACCCAAAATCTGCTATTTTAAGGTTTGTGGGGACAGTTGGAGGTTTGGGGAAGTTCTGGGGCTCACACTGAGCCTGCATCTGTCCTTAGATGGGATGTTGACATTGAGAGGCTGGGGTGATGAGGACCATATCAGGAGGCATTTGGCCCACACCCTAGCCTGGCCACAGAGGAGACAGGGCACAAGGGTTTCATCTCCTACCTGTCACATGGGCCTGGTTACTCAGCAGATGGCTCAGTGATGCAGAGGCCAGCTTGCTGCCCACCTGCTGTGTGAGGTTCCCTGTAAAGATGACAGGGCTGCCCCATCACCAGTTTCATCTCCAGCTGTGCCTAGAACCACTCAGCCTTGCCAACCATGGGTGGCTGCAGGTCTCTCTAGCCCTGAAAAGGCCATGGTGTCACCTGGAATGACAGGCTTGGCTAGCAAGCCCAGCGATGATCACACAAGCTGAGACCAGAGAGAGGGCAAGAGATAGCCCAGCTAATGGCTTTCTATGCCAATTCTTCCCCAATTTTCAATTTTTCTTGAGACAGAGTCTCACTCTGTCACCCAGGCTGGAGTGCAGTGGCAGGATCCAGGTCCACTGCAACCTTTGCCTCCTGGGTTCAAATGATTCTCCTGCCTCAGCCTCCCAAGTAGCTGGGATGACAGATGCACACCACATGCCCAGCTAATTTTTGTATTTTTAGTAGAGACAGGGTTTCACCATGTTGGCAAGGCTGGTCTCAAACTCCTGAGCCCAAGTGATCTGCCCACCTTGGCCACCCAAAGTGCTGAGATTACAGGTGTGAACCACTATGCCCAGGCCTTCCCAATTTTTAAACTCTGGATGTCTCAAAATTAGAAACCTGTGTTATAAACTCAGACATAAACACAGAGGACTCCTCTTCTCTCCTTGACAACCCCCTCATTGGATCCATCAGGAACTCAGTCGACCATCGCTATGGAATGTGACTAGAGTCAACCCCATCTGCCACCTCTGCTGCACACCAGCTCCAGCCCTGGTTATTGAGCCTGTCTGACTGCAACATCCTCCTGGCTCTCCCAGCTCCCATCCCACTGCTGGCAACTGATCTCCACGTAGTGACCAGACACGTTCAATGATGGCATACTAGCGTTTCTTACAGTACAATCCAAAGTCCTTGAGGCCCATGAAGCCAGAACTTTGTTGGTCACTGGTGCAGACACTGGTAGGTGGGCCACAGGGACAGCTCACTACACTCCAAGGCCCCACATGGGAGATCCTCTAGAAAAGCCATGAGCAACTACAAATACCATGTTTGATGGCCCTGCCAACCTGCAGACACACCCCACACACCCTCTGATAGCCACTAGCTAGTCAGTTCACCCAAAAGATGTCAAACAATACTAGCTATTATCAGACCATCACTACTTAATGCTGTATTTCCCTGATCCCCACTGATGTGTGCAGATGTGTGTGTATAAATGCATATGCATCTGTGTACAGATGTATCTGTACATGGATGTGTGTAGATGTGTATGTATACAGATATACCAAAATACACAGATATGTGTGTATGAATGTGTGGATATGGATGTGTGTGTACAGTGATGTGTACATGGAAGTGTCTATAGACATGTGTATGAATGTGTGGGTATATGGACATGTGTGTGCAGATGTGTGTAAAGATGTGTATATATATGGATGTGTGTATATGAATGTATGTGTACAAATATGTCTACATGTGGATGTAGATGCTCACAGCTCTTCCTGCTGACAGGCACATCCTAGTGCCAGCTTTCTCCAGTGTGTATCAGAGGCTGTGTGGTGCTGTCAGAGCTTCCTCAGGGTGCACATGAACAGGGTGAGCACAGAATTTCTCTCCCAAACCACAACATTTTGCAGTTAAAGAGAACACTAGTCACAAATGCATCAGGTCAGCAGGTGTAAACTGGGGCTCTGCAGGCAACCCAGGACCCAACCTCGACCCACATGGGAGGGGTGCCAAACAGAACACTTCCAGACCAACCTTAAATCCCACAAACTAAGGTTGAATCCAAGCCTCAAACCCAAGCTCTGGCACTTTGTATTCATGAGCTCATCTGCCTCAGTTTCCTCATCTTATATGGGGTTACAAAGAAGACTTGAAGAAGGGACCTCCTGCCTGCTGGAACAGGCTCCAGAAAGTTAGAGTGCCAGCTGTTACTATAATTTTGATGAGTCTGGGGCAGATGGAAGTAGAATTTCTCCAAAGGCAAATAAACATTTCCAGGCTTCAGACAGCTCTATAGGGAGCAGCAGGAAGGTCCGAGGAAGGTACAGGCAATCTGTGCTTGCACATTTAGCAAATAACAAGATGTTCAAGGGCCCCTGGGAGTTCTGGAAATGAGGCAGAAGTCTCAGCCATCAGACAGGTGGGGCTTTAGGAGGAAGATGGCTCTCCCCTGACATGAGCCTTCACCCAGGCTGATGGCACAGGTGGAAGTGGAGAGAGTATTTATGCAGCAAGACATCCAGCCCAGCTTCAGATGCTCCACTCCAGGCCTCTAGGAAGACACTGAAACTGAGGCAGAATCAGGTGATCCACTGCTGAACGTGCCCAGTGGTCATGCCTGGTGGGATCAAGTCTAAAGCTGCTATTTGTACCTGGCTGGAGTGCAGTGGCATGATCTTGACTCACTGCAACCTCCACTTTCCAGATTCAAGCAATTCACCTGCCTCAGCCTCCTGAGAAGCTGGGCCTACAGGCATGCACCACCATGCTCAGGTAAGTTTTGTATTTTTGGTAGAGACAGGGTTTCACCTTCTTGGCCAGCCTGGTCCCAAATTCCTGACTTCATGTGATCCTCCTGCCTCACAACATTTGTAAACTTTTGAAGTCACCAATCTGCTTGAAAAGGGGATAGAAGTTTTAAATCTCCCCAGGATAAAGGAGACAGACACAAAATTTCAACACAATGACAAGGGCTTCAAGTGACTAAGTTCTATCCAGGTACCTTTGGGTAAGAACCCTTGAAAAGCACCTACTAAGATGAAAATGAGCCTGGACAACATAGTATACAGATATACCAAAATACACAGATATGTGTGTATGAATGTGTGGATATGGATGTGTGTAGATGTGTATGTATACAGATATACCAAAATACACAGATATGTGTGTATGAATGTGTGGATATGGATGTGTGTAGATGTGTATGTATACAGATATACCAAAATACACAGATATGTGTGTATGAATGTGTGGATATGGATGTGTGTAGATGTGTATGTATACAGATATACCAAAATACACAGATATGTGTGTATGAATGTGTGGATATGGATGTGTGTAGATGTGTATGTATACAGATATACCAAAATACACAGATATGTGTGTATGAATGTGTGGATATGGATGTGTGTATATGAATGTATGTGTACAATATGTCTACATGTGGATGTAGATGCTGCAGCTCTTCCTGCTGACAGGCGCATCCTAGCACCGGCTTTCTCCAGTGTGTATCAGAGGCTGTGCAGTGGTGTCAGAGCTTCCCCAGGGTGCACATGAACAGGGTGAGCACAGAATTTCTCTCCCAAACCACAACATTTTGCAGTTAAAGAGAACACTAGTCACAAATGCATCAGGTCAGCAGGTGTAAACTGGGGCTCTGCAGGCAACCCAGGACCCAACCTCGACCCACATGGGAGGGGTGCCAAACAGAACACTTCCAGACCAACCTTAAATCCCACAAACTAAGGTTGAATCCAAGCCTCAAACCCAAGCTCTGGCACTTTGTATTCATGAGCTCATCTGCCTCCGTTTCCTCATCTTAAATGGGGTTACAAAGAGGACTTAAAGAAGAGACCTCCTGGCTGCTGGAACAGGCTCCAGAAAGTTAGAGTGCCGGCTGTTACTGTAATTTTGATGAGTCTGGGGCAGATGGAAGTAGCATTTCTCCAAAGACAAACATTTCCAGGCTTTAGAGAGCTCTATAGGAAGCAGCAGGAAGGTCTGAGGAAGGTACAGGCAATCTGTGCTTGCACATTTAGCAAATAACAAGATGTTCAAGGGCCCCTGGGAGTTCTGGAAATGAGGCAGAAGTCTCAGCCATCAGACAGGTGGGGCTTTAGGAGGAAGATGGCTCTCCTGACATGAGTCTTCACCCAGGCTGGAGTGAAGTTGTGTGATCTTGGCTAACCACAACCTCTGTCCCCAGGTTCAAGCAGTTCTCCTGCCTCAGCCTCACAACATTTGTAAACTTTTTGAAGTCACTGATCTGCTTGAAAAGGGGATAGAAGTTTTAAATCTCCCCAGGATAAAGGAGACAGACACAAAATTTCAACACAATGACAAGGGCTTCAAGTGACTAAGTTCTATCCAGGTACCTTTGGGTAAGAACCCTTGAAAAGCACCTACTAAGATGAAAATGAGCCTGGACAACATAGTAAGACCCATCTCCACAAAAAAGAAAATAAAAAATAGAAAGGCATGGGGACACAGGTCTTAGTCCCTGCTACTTGGGAGGCTGAGGCAAGAGGATCACTTGGGCCCAGGGGTTCAAGGCTGCAGTGATTTAGGATGATGCCATTGCATAGAAGACCTTGTAAAAGAAAGAGAAAAGTGGGGTAGAGAGAAAAGAAGGGAAAGAGAGGGGGGACAGGGAAGAAAACTAGGAAGAGGAAAAAAAGAGGGAATAGAGGGATGGAGGGAAAGAAAAGAAGAAAAAAGAAGAGAAAAGAAATGAGAAAAACATATAAACCTTGTGGCCAGGGAATTACACTGTTAAGAATTTACTCTGCAGAGAGAATGGTGTTCACCACAGAATAATTATAACAGGAAACCTGGGAAAAACTCAAGAGCACTTCATTATGAAACTAGCTGAATACATTCCATTCCATGGACTATTACATGGTCATTCACACTACATGGGAGATGCTGATTTTTTTAGGTGGATATATTAACTCCACGTGCTGATTGTGTGCATAGATTATCTCGGAAAGGAATCACCAAAAAACCCTAACAGTGGTTGGCTTTGAGGAGGGGTGGGAGAGTGGCTTTAAGGCTGCACCAACACCAACCAATAGAACTTTCTGCAATGAGGACCATATTTCTGGGCCATCTGCAGCTGTGGAGCACCTGAAATGTGGCCCACGCAGCCAAAGAACCAAATCCTTCATTTTCTTTAATGTTAATTCATTTAGATTTTTTTTCTTTTTGAGATGGAGTCTCGCTCCATTGCCCAGGCTGGAGTGAAGTTGTGTGATCTTGGCTAACCACAACCTCTGTCCCCAGGTTCAAGCAGTTCTCCTGCCTCAGCTTCCCAAGTAGATAGGGTTACAGGGGCTGACCACCACATCTGGCTACTTTTTGTGTTTTTAGTAGAGATGGGGTTTCACCATGTTGGTCAGGCTGCTCTCAAACTCCTGACCTCAGGTGAGCCACCCGACTCAGCCTCCCAAAGTGCTGGGATTACAGGCATGAGCCACCATATCTGGCCTCACTTAGATTTCAATAAACACATATGCCACTGGCTGCCATATGGGAGACTCAGTTCTATACTCTTTCATAGTTTTTGAACTTTGAATCATTTAAATGCATGGCCTATTATTTTTAGTTGTAGAACTTAACAGAATAGTATTTAGATTGTATTAATCTAAATGAAATCTACCATAGAATTTAAATTGTACCAGTGAATGCTGATATATAAAAAGATTGCCAAGGTGTGTGTGTGTGTGTGTGTGTGTATTTTTTTTTTTTTTTTTTTTTTTTTTTTTTTTTTTGAGTTAGAGTCTCACTCTGCCACCCAGTCTGGAGTGCAGTAGTATGAACTTGGCTCACTGCAACCTCTGCCTCCAGGGTTCAAGTGGTTCTCCTGCCTAAGCTTCCCGAGTCACTGGGATTACAGGTATGCACCACCACATCCAGCTCATTTTGTATTTTCAGTAGAGAAGGCATTACACCATGTTGGCCAGGCTGGTCTTGAACTCCTGACCTCAAGTGATCCACCTGCCTTGGCCTCCCAAAGTGCTGAGGATTACAGGCATGAGCCAGCATGCCCAGCTGCAAAGGTGTGTTTTGAGTAAAATGAACAATGTACAAACAAAAAATAGGGAACAGCTGGGGGTGGTGGCTCATTCCTATAATCCTAGCACTTTGGGAGGCTGAGGTGGGAAGATCGCTGGAGCCCAGGAGGTCGAGGCTGCAGTGAGCCATGATTGCACCACTGCCCTCCAGCCTGAGTAATGCAGCAAGACCCTGCCTCAAGAAAAACTAAAATTAAAATTAAAAAGCAAAACCTAAGCATGACATTGGGTTTTCAGGCTGTTTTATGATATGTGCCTTCCTCAAAACTTGTTACGGTATCATCACATCACCCATCTGATGTGAAAAGAAAAATAAAACCCAGAAACTCAAACTAAAAATATTTGCAAATCTATAGCATTATGTGTTGTCCTGTGTCTCCCGAAAGACGCTGAAGCCCTATGCCGCAGGGTCTGTGGATGCGACCTTATTTGGAAATAGTCTCTTCACATGTGATCGAGCTAAGCTGAGGTCATGAGGGTGAATCCTAATCCCGTGTGCCTGGTGTCCTTATAAAAAGGGGATGTGTGGACAAAGACACCTACAAAGGGAAGACAATGTCAAGACAGAGACAGAAGACCACCTACAAGTCAAGGAACTCCGGAGACTCTGAGAATCCATGAGTGAGACCTGGGACACACCCTCCCTCACAGCCTTCACAGGAAAAACAAATAAACAATCAAAAATCCCTTGATTTCAGACTCCTGGCCTCCAGAACTGTGAGAATAAATCTCTGTGGTTGAAGCCACACAGTTTAGGGTACTTTGTTAAGGCAGCGCTGGGAAATGAATGCAGAGTTCTTGGGGCATGCATCAACACTTCTGAAGGAAATGTGGGACGTGGCATGCTTGAACTTACAATTCATACCTTTCTCTACTCTGAATTTTTTTTTTTTTTGAGAGACAGGGTCTCACTCTGTCACCCAGGCTGGAGTGCAGTGGCACAAGCATGGCTCACTGCAGCCTCCACCTTCTGGGCTCCAGCAATCCTCTTGCCTCAGCCTCCTGAATAGCTGAGACTACAGGCACATGCCACTGTGCCTAATTTTTAAAAAATGTTTTGTAGAGATGGGGTCCTGCTATGTTGCCCAGTTTACCTGGAACTCCTAGCCTCAAGTGATCTTCCCACCTTGGCCTCCCAAAGTTCTGGGATTATAGGTATAAGCCATTGTAACTGGCTTGCCTTTTTTTTTTAAGACAGAATCTTGCTCTATTGCCCAGGCTGGAGTGCAGGGACATGATCTCAGCTCACTGCAACCTCCACCTCCTGGGTTCAAGCAATTCTTTTGCCTCAGCCTCCCAAGTAACTCAGCTTATAGGCTCCTACCACCACACCCAGCTAATTTTTGTATTTTTATTACATGTGGGGTTTCACCAGTGGGCCAGGCTGGTCTGAACTGCTGACTTCAGGTGATCCACCCACTTCAGCCTCCCAAAATGCTATGATTGTGGCTCACTGCAACCTCTGCTCCTGGGTTCAAGCAATTCTCCTGCCTCAGCCTCCCAAGTAGCTGGGATTACAGGTTCCTGCCACCATGTCTGGCCAGCTTTTGTACCTTTAGTAGAGATGGTGTTTCACCATGTTGGCCAGGCTGGTCTTGAACTCCCGACCTCAGGTGATCCACCTGCCTGAGACTCCCAAAGTGCTAGGATAACAGGCATGAGCCACTGTGCCTGGCCTACTTCTATTATTATTACATTGTAATATATAATGAAATACTTACACAACTCACTGTAACATAGAATCAGTGGGAGCCCTGAGCTTGTTTTCCTGAAACTAGATGGTCCCTTCTGGGGGTGATGGGAGACAGTGACAGATCAACAGGCATTGGATTCCCATAAGCAGCTCACTGTCCAGCTCTCTCGAATGTACTATTTACAGTAGGGTTTGCACTCCTATGAGACTCTAACAATGCCACCGATCTGACAGGAAGTGGAGCTCAGGTGGTGATGCCAGCAATAAGGAGTGGCTGTGAACACAGATGAAGCCTCCCTCACCCACCCGCTGCTCACCTGCTGTGCTGCCTGCCCAGTTCCTAACAGGTGAGCCAGGCACGGTGGCTCACGCCTGTAATCCCAGCACTTTGGGAGACTGAGGCAGGTGGATCACCTGAGGTTGGGAGTTCGAGACCAACCTGACCAACATAGAGACACCCTGTCTCTACTAGAAATACAAAATTAGCCAGGTGTGGTGGTACATGCCTGTAATCCCAGCTACTTGGGAGTCTGAGGCAGGAAAGTCGCTTGAATCTGGGAGACAGAGGTTGCAGAGAGCCAAGATCATGCCATTGCATTCCAGCCTGGGCAACAAGAGCAAAACTCTGTCAAAAAAAAAAAAAGCCCGGGTGCAATGGCTCACACTTGTAATCCCAGCACTTTGGGAGAATGAGGAGGGTGAATCACCTGAAGTAAGGAGTTTGGGACCAGCCTGGCCAACATGGTGAAACCCTGTCTCTACTAAAAATACAAAATTAGCCAGGTGTGGTGGTACATGCCTGTAATCCCAGCTACTCAGGAGGCTGAGGCAGGAGAATTGCTTGAACCTCGGAGGTGGAGGTTACATTTACCTGAGATCGCACCGCTGCACAGAGTGAGACTCTGTCTCAAAAAAAAAAAAAAAAACAGGCTACAGACTGGTACTGATCCATGGCCAGGAGGGTTGGGGACCCCAGCTGTAGACAATATGTAATGATCAAATCAGGGTAACTGAGACAGTCATCACCTCAAATATTTATCTTTTGTTTTGGGAACATGAAAATCCTTCTCTTCTAGCTATCTTGAAATATTCAAATAAATTCTCATTCACTGTAATTTCCCTTGTGCACTATTGATTACTGTAACTTATTCCTTCTATCTAGGCCTTCTGGTCTTTCATTCTTTCTTTTTAAAATTATTTTTATTTATTTCTGAGACAGTCTCTCTCTTTCTGCCAGGCTACAGTGCAGTGACATGATCTCGACTCACTGCAACCTCCACCTCCTGGGTGCAGGCAATTTTCCTGCCTCAGCCTCCCGAGTAGCTGGGATTACAGGCGTGCATCACCATTCCTAGCTAACTTTTTTATTTTTAGTAGAGATAGGGTTTCACCATGTTGTCCAGGCAGGTCTCAAACTCCTGACCTCAAGCAATCCACACACCTCGGCCTCCCAAAGTGCTGGGATTACAGGCATGAGCCACAGCACCCGGCCATTTATTCATTCTTCCATTCATTCATTCTATAAATAACTACTGCCTGGTTATTATATACCTGGCAGCGTTCCAGGCTCTGGGGAAACAGCAATGAGCAAAACAAAGTTGCTGCTCTCTTAATGGATCCATCATTCTAATGAGGAGGAAAGAGACAGGCGATCCATGAAGAAACATTAACACAGACAGCACATAAGGTGAGAGCGCTATGAAGAATAAAGACTAAAGTGGGGGGATTCAGGCAAGATGGCGTCATAGAGGCGACTCAGGATTGCAGCTCTCGGTGAAGGCACAGAGGGTGAGTCCTAGCCACGTTCTCGGATGAACCTTTTATGCCCACAGAGTGTTGAATGTCTGAGGTGTGGGAGAGACACTGGACTCTAGTGCAGCCGGCTAACACAGCCGGCTCCCACCGCCTCTTCGGCCGGTGCTGCAGCGGGACCCGGCGTGGAACTCACTGGTCTGGGTGCCCTGTTAAACCGGCAATCTGAGATTTGGAAGGGCAGATTGGCATGTCCATCTGATTGAACAGGACTTGAACAATGAGCCAGACCAGGAGTTTCCTGGGAAGCGTGATCTGAGCCAGGGTAGTGGGCAGTGGCATGGGAGATCACACGGATCCCAGTGCCCTATTGGCAGGCTCCTGGGGCGCCAGTGAGAGAGTCAACCTTTCAGCTTGGGGAGAGGAAGAGAGAGAGAGAGAGAGGACGGACTCTGAGGCAGGGAGCTGGGTGATCGGGCTCGGCGGGTCCCACGCTCACGGGGACAAGCAGGGCGGCGACTGGAGGCACTTGGGGCTGAGAGTTTTGCTGCCAGCATCTAGGACAGTGCAGCCCGGTGAGGGAGGGGCGTCCACCATCGCTGACACAGTGCACCCCCGCTGAAGTACCGCCCAGGTCTGATGCAGCCTGCCGTTGCCGAGGCAACCTGTCATAACAGAGAGACTCCACCAGGCAGCAACAGGGCGGACCTGCGCTAGCAGGTCAGAGCCCTGGCAGGCAAATAGTGAATAGACTGCCGCCTAGTGGGGTAGGACAGTGCAACAGATACTCATAAAAAAAGCCCCAACTCCCTGAGACAGAGCATCTAAGGGTGAAAAAAAAAGGGTGGTGTTTTATGAGTTCTATTGCAGCAGACATAAACAACCTCCCAACAACCCTGAATGAACAACGGAGCTCACAGCTCAGCACTGGAGCTCCTATAAAGCACAGACTGTCTCCTCAAGCAGCTCCCTGACCCCTGTATATCCAAGGAGTCACCCCAGAAAAGGACTAATCAGACTGACATTTGGCTGGCATCATTCTGGAACAAGGGCAGCAGAAAAAGAAACTGGTATCATCCTCACTGTTCGCAGCTGCTGCAGGTATACCCCAGACAAGCAGGGCCTGTGTGGATGTATGTAAAGACATGTATATATATGAATGTGTGTATATGAATGTATGTGTACAAATGTGTCTACATGTGGATGTAGATGCTTGCAGCTCTTCCTGCTGACAGGCACATCTTAGTGCCGGCTTTCTCCAGTGTGTATCAGAGGCTGCGTGGTGGTGTCAGAGCTTCCTCAGGGTGCACGTGAACAGGGTGAGCACAGAATTTCTCTCCCAAACCACAATATTTTGCAGTTAAAGACAACACTAGTCACAAATGCGTCAGGTCAGCAGGTGTAAACGGGCTCTGCAGGCAACCCAGGACCCAACCCCCACACACAGGGGTAGTGGGTGCCAAAAAACACTTCTAACACCAACCTTAAATCCCACAAACTTTAAGGTTGAACCCAGGCCTCGAACCCCTGGGTCCAGGGATTCGAGGTTGAACCCAAGCTGTGGCACTTTATATTCATGAGCTCATCTGCCTCAGTTTCCTCATCTTATATGGGGTTACAAAGAGGACTTGAAGAAGGGACCTTCTGTCTGCTGGAACAGGCTCCAGAAAGTTAGAGTGCTGGCTGTTACTGTAATTTAGATGAGTCTGGGGCCTATGGAAGTAGAATTTCTTCAAAGGCAAATAAACATTTCCAGGCTTCAGACATCTCTATAGGGAGCAGCAGGAAGGTCCGAGGGAAAATACAGGCAATCTGTGCTTGCACATTTAGCAAATAACAAGACATTCAAGGGCCCCTGGGAGTTCTGGAAATGAGGCAGAAGTCTCAGCCATCAGACAGGTGGGGCTTTAGTAGGAAGACAGCTCTCCCCTGACATGAGTCTTCACCCAGGCTGATGGCACAGGTGGAAGTGGAGAGTATTTATGCAGCGAGACATCCAGCCTGGCTTCAGATGCTCCACTTCAGGCCTCTGAGAAGACATTGGAAACTGAGGCAGAATTGGTAATCCACTGCTGAATGTTCCCAGTGGTAATGCCTGGCAGGATCAAGTCTAAAGCTGCTATTTGTACTTGGCTGGAGTGCAGTGGCACAATCTTGACTCACTGCAACCTCCACTTTCCAGATTCAAGCAATTCACCTGCCTCAGCCTCCTGAGAAGCTGGGCCTACAGGCATGCACCACCATGCTCAGGTAAGTTTTGTATTTTTGGTAGAGACAGGGTTTCACCTTCTTGGCCAGCCTGGTCCCAAATTCCTGACTTCATGTGATCCTTCTGTCTTGCCGCACAACATTCGTACAGTTTTTGAAGTCACTGATCTGCTTGAAAAGAGATATAAGTTTTAAATCTCCCCAGGATAAAGGAGACAGACACAAAATTTCAACACAGTGACAAGGGCTTCAAGTGACTAAGTTCTATCCAGGTATCTTTGGGTAAGATCCCTTGAAAAGCACCTACTAAAATGAAAATGAGCCTGGACAACATAGTAAGACACATCTCCACAAAAAAGAAAACAAAAAAATAGAAAAGCATGGGGGCACAGGCTTTAGTCCCTGCTACTTGGAAGGCTGAGGCAAGAAAATCACTTGCACCCAGGGGTTCAAGGCTGCAGTGATTTAGGATTATGCCATTAAATAGAAGACCTTGTAAAAGAAAGAGAAAAGTGGAGGAGAGAGAAAAGGGGGAAAAGAGATGGGGGAAAGGGAAGAAAGGGAGGAAGAAAAGAATTAGGAAGAGGAAAAAAGGAGAATAGAGGGAGGGAGAGAAAGAAAAGAAAAAAGAAAGGAAGAAAAAGAAAAATGAGAAAAACATATAAACCTTGTGGCCAGGGAATTCCACTGTTAAGAATTTACTCTTCAGAGAGAATGGTGTTCACCACAGAATAATTGTAACAGGAAACCTGGGAAAAACTCAAGAGCACTTCACTATAAAACTAGCTGAATACGTTCCAGTCCATGGACTCTTACATGGTCATTCGCACTACATGGGAGATGCTGATTTTTTTAGGTGGATATATTAACTCCACATGCTGATTATGTGCATAATTCATCTCAGAAAGGAATCACCAAAGAAACCCTAACAGTTGGTTTTGAGGAGAGGTGGGAGAGCGGCTTTAAGACTGTACAAACACCAAACAATAAAAATTTTTGCAATGAGGACGATATTTCTGGGCCATCTGCAGCTGTGGAGCACCTGAAATTAGGCCCAGGCAGCCAAAGAGCCAAATCCTTCATTTTCTTTAATATTAATTCATTTTGATTTTTTTTTCCTTGAGATGGATTCTCGCTCTGTTGCCCAGGCTGGAGTAAAGTTGAATAATCTTGGCTAACCACAACCTCTGTCCCCCAGGTTCAAGCAGTTCTCCTGCCTCAGCTTCCAAAGTAGATAGGGTTACAGGGGCTCACTACCACATCTGGTTACTTTTTGTGTTTTTAGTAGAGATGGGGTTTCACTAAGTTGGTCAGGCTGCTCTCAAACTCCTGACCTCAGGAGAGCCACCTGACTCAGCCTCCCAAAGCACTGGGATTGCAGGCATGAGCCACCATATCCAGCCTCACTTAGATTTTAATAAACACATACGCAACTGGCTGCCATACAGGAGACTCAGTTCTATAGTCCTTCATAATTTTTGAACTTTGAATCATTTAAATGCATGGCCTTTTTTTTTAGTTGTAGAACTTAATAGAATAGTATTTAGGTTGTATTAATCTAAATGAAATCTACCATAAAATTTAAATTGTACCAATCCCAGATTTCCAAGATGGCATGGTAGGAACAACTTGGGATTGCAGCTTTCAGTGAAGGTGCAAAGGGTGAGTCCTAGCCACATTTTCAGACGGACCTTTGTTGCCCACAGAATGGGCAAATTCAGGTGTAGGAGAGACACGGGACACCAGTGCAGCCCTTTCAGCTTGTGGCCATTTCAGCTGGCACCGTGGCAAAGCAGCACCCGCACAAAACTCACTGATCTGGGTGCCCTGTTAAACTGACAATCTGAGATTTGGGAGGGCAGATTAACATATCCATCTGATTAAACGGGACTTGGACAGTGAGCCAGACCAGGAGATCCTGGGAAGCGTGATTTGAGCTGGTGCAGTGGGCAGCAGGAAATCATGCAGATCCCAGTGCCCTATCAGCAGGACTGAAACACCTGTGAGAGTCAACCATTCAACTTAAAAAAAAAAAAGAGAGAGAGAGAGAAAGGACTGAGGTAGGGAGCCAGGTGATCAAGGCTTGGCAGGTTCCACCCCCACAGGGACAAACAAAATGGCAATTTGAAATGCTCAGGGTTGAGAGTTTTACTGTGGGCTCAGCTGAATCCAGGATGGTGCAGCTCATTGGGGGAGGGGCATCTGCCATTATGGATGCATACCACCCCTACTGAGGTACACGCCCATTATGAAGCAGCCTGCCATTGCTGAGGCAACACACCATAACAGGGAGACTCTGCCAACAGGGTGGAGCCCACCACAGTAGGGCAGAGCCCCACAGCAGCAGGGCAGACCCTGTGGTAGCAGGGCAGAGCCTGGCCGGGCAAATAATGACTAGACTGCCTCCTAGCTGGGCAGGACAGTGCAATGGATACTCATAAAGAAAGCCCCAACTCCTGAGATAGAGCATCTGAGGGAAAAATAATGGGTTTTATTAGTTCTGCTGCAGCATACCTAAACACACCCACCCAACAACCCTGAATGAACAACGGAGCTCACAGCTCAGCACTGGAGCTCCTATAAAGTACAGACCATCTCCTCAAGCAGCTCCCTGACCCCTGTATATCCAAAGAATCATCTCAAAAAAGGACTAATCAGACTGATATTTGGCGGCATCATTCTGGGACAAAGATAACAGAAGAAGAAACTGGTAGCATCCCTCACTGTTCCACAGCTGCTACAGGTGTACCCCAGACAAGCAGGGCCTGGAGTGGACCTCAGCAGTCATACAGCAGAGGGGCTGGACTGTTAGAAAGAAAATTAAGTAACAAATACTTCATCATCAGCAATCTGGGCATCCACTCAGAGACCCAATAGAAAAGTCAGCAACTACTAAGATGACAGGTGGATAAATCCACAAAGATGGGAAAAAACCAGCATAAAAAGGAGGAAAACACCTGAAACCAAAACATCTCACCTCCTACAAAGGACCAAAACTCCTCACCAGCAAGGGAACAAAGCTGGACAGAGAATGAGTGTGATGAAATGATGGAATCAGGCTTCAGAAGGTGGATAATGAGAAACTTCAGTGAGCTAAAAGAACATGTTCTAAATCAATGCAAAGAAACTAAGAACCTTGAAAAAGATTTGAAAAAGATTCGAGGAATTGATAAGAAGAATGGACAACTTAGAGAGGAATATGAATGAATTGAAGGAGCTGAAAACACAACATGAGAACTTCAAGCATGCACAAGTTTCAACAGCTGAATTGACCAAGCAGAAGAAAGAATATCAGAAGTCAAGATCAACTCAATGAAATAAAATGAGAAACCAAGATTAGAGAAAAAGTGCAGAAAGGAATGAACAAAATCTCCAAGAAATGTGGGACTATGTGAAGAGACCTAACCTATTGATAGGTGTACCAGAATGTGACAAAGAGAATGAATCCAAGCTGGAAAATACTCTTCAGGATATTATCCAGGAAAATTTCCCCAACCTAGCAAGACAGGCCAATACTCAAGTCCAGGAAATACAGAGAACACCACAAAGATATTCCACAAGAAGAGCAACCCCAAGGCACATAATCATCAGATTCACCAGGGTTGAAATGAAGGAGAAAATACTAAGGGCAGCCAGAGAGAAAGGTGGTCACCCACAAAGGGAAGCCCATCAGACTCACAGCAGATCTCTCAGCAGAAACTCTACAAGCCAGAAGAGAGTGGGGGCCAATATTCAACATCCTTAAAGAAAAGAACTTTCAACCCAGAATTTCATATCCAGCCAAACTGAGCTTCATAAGTGAAGGAAGAATAAAATCTTTTGCCAACAAACAAGTACTCAGAGATTTTGTCACCACCAGGCCTGCTTTACAAGAGCTCCTGAAAGAGGCACTACACATAGAAAGGAACAACCAGTACCAGCCATTCTAAAACATACCAAATGCTAAAGAGCATCAAAAATGAAGAATCTGCATCAACTAATGGGCAAAACAGCCAGCTAGCATCAAAATGGCAGTATCAAATTCACACAATATTAACCCTAAATGTAAATGGGCTAAATGCACCAATCAAAAGACACAGACTGGCAAATTGGATAAAAACCAAAACCCATCGGTGCTGTATCCAGGAAACCCATCTCACATGCAAGGATACACAAAGGCTCAAAATAAAGGATGGAGGAAGATTTACTAAGCAAATGGAGAGCAAAAGAAAAAAGCAGGAGTTGCAATTCTCATCTCTGATAAAATAGACTTTAAAGCAACAAAGATCAAAAGAGACAAAGAGGGTCATTATATAATGGTAAAAGGATCGATACAACAAGAAGAGCTAACGATCCTAAATATATATGGACCCAATGCAGGAGCACCCAGATATATAAGGCAAATTCTTAACAACTTACAAAGAGACTTAGACTCCCACACAATAACAGTGGGAGACTTTAACACTCCACTGTCAATATTAGACAGATCAACCAGACAGAAAATTAACAAGGATATCCAGGGCTTGAACTCAGACCTGGAACAAGCAAACCTGATAGACATTTACAGAACTCTCCACCCCAAATCCACAGAATATACATTCTTCTCAGCACCACATCACACCTACTATAAAATTGACCACATAATTGGAAGTAAAGCACTCCTCAGAAAGTGCAAAACAACTGAAATCATAACAAACATTCTCTCAGACCACAGTGCAATCAAGTTAGAACTCAGAAGATCAGAAACTAACTCAGAACTGCACAGCTTCATGAAAACTGAACAACTGGCTCTTGAATGTTGATTAAATAAACAATGAAATGAAGGCAGAAATAAAGAAGTTCTTCAAAACCAATGAGAACAAAGACACAACATACCAGAATCTCTGGGACACATTTAAAGCAGTCTGTAGAGGAAAATATATAGCAATAAGTGCCCACATGAGAAGAGTGAAGAGATCCAAAATTGACAACCTATCATCAAAATTGAAAGAGCTAGAGGAGCAAGATCAAAAAAACTCAAAACCTAGCAAAAGACAAGAAATAACTAATATCAGAGCAGAACTGAAGGAGATAGAGACACGAATAACCCTTCAAAAAATCAATAAATCCAAGAGCTGTTTTTTTGCAAAGATCAACAAAATAGAGAGACCACTAGCCAGACTGATAAAAAAGAAAAGAGAGAACAACCAAATAGATGCAATAAAAAATGATAAAGGGGAAATCACCACAGATTCCACAGAAATTCAAACCATCATCAGAGAATACTACAAACAACTCTATGCACATAAACTAGTAAACCAGGAAGAAATGGATAAATTCCTGGACACCTGTGTCCTCCCAAGCCTAAACCAGGAGGAAGCCAAAACTATGAATAGACCAATAACAAGGTCTGAAGTTGAGGCAGCAATTAAGAGCCTACCACACAAAAAGCCCAGGTCCAGATGGGTTCACAGCCGAATTCTACCAGACACACAAAGAGGAGCTGGTACCATTCCTTCTGAAACTATTCCAAATAATCCAAAAAGAGGAAATCCTTCCCAAATCATTTTATGAAACCAACATCATCCTGATACCAAAACCTGGCAGAGACTCAACAAGAAAAGAAAACTTCAGGCCAATATCCATGATGAACATAGATGCAAAAATCTTCAATAAAATACTGGCAAACAGATTGCAACAGCACATTAAAAAGCTTATCCATCATGATCAAGTAGGATTCATCCCGGGGATGCAAGGCTGGTTCAACATACGCAAGTCAATAAACATAGTTCACCACATAAACAGAACCAAAAACAAAAACCACATGATTATCTCAATTGATGCAGAGAAGGCATTTGACAAAATTCAACAGGCCTTTATGCTAAAAACCCTCAATAAACTCGGTATTGATGGAACATATCTCAAAGTAATAAAAGCTATTTATGACAAACCAACAGCCAATATCATACTTAATGGGCAAAACTGGAAGCATTCCTTTGAAATCTGGCACTAGACAAGGATGCCCTCTCTCACCACTCCTATTCAATATAGTACTGGAAGTTCTAGCCAGAGCAATCAGGCAAGAAAAAGAAATAAAGGGTATTCAAATAGGAAAGGTGAAGCCAAATTGTCTCTATTTGCAGACATGATAGTATACCTAGAAGACCCCATCACCTCAGCCCAAAACTCCTGAAACTGATAAGCAACTTCAGCAAAGTCTCAGGATATAAAATCAATGTGCAAAATCACAAGCATTCCTATACACCAATAACAGACTTAAAGAGAACCAAATCAAGAATGAACTGCCATTCACAATTGCTACAAAGAGAATAAAATACCTAGAATACAACTTACAAGGAATGGGACCTCTTCAAGGAAAACTACAAACCACTGCTCAATGAAATAAGAGAGGACACAAACAGATGGAAACATTCCATGTTCATGGTTAGGAAGAATCAATATTGTGAAAATGGCCATACTGCCCAAAGTAATTTACAGAATCAACACTATCCCCATCAAGCTACCATTGAATTTCTTCACAGTACTGGAAAAAACCACCATGAACTTCATATGGAACCAAAAGAGAGCTCACATAGCCAAGTCAATTCTAAGCAAAAAAGAACACAGTGGAGGCATCACACTACCAGACTTCAAACTATACTAAGGCTACAGTAATCAAAACAGCATGGTACTGGTACCAAAACAGAGATATAGACCAATGGAACAGAACAGAGGCATCAGAAGCAACACAACATATCTACAACCATATAATCTTTGATAAACCAGACAAAAACAAGCAATGGGGAAAGAATTCCCAGTTTAAGAAATGGTACTGGTTAGCCATGTGCAGAAAGCAGAAACTGGACCCCTTCCTGACACCTTACACTAAAATCAACTCCAGATGGATAAAAGACTTAAACATAAGATCTAACACCATAAAAACCCTAGAAGAAATCTAGGCAAAACCATTTAGGACATAGGAGTAGGCAAGGACTTCATGATTAAAACACCAAAAGCATTGGCAACAAAAGCCAAAATAGACAAATGGGACCTAATCAAACTCCACAGCTTTTGCACGGCAAAAGAAACAGTCACTAGAGTGAATAGGCAACCAACAGAATGGGAAAAAATCTTTGCAGTTTACCCATCTGACAAAGGGCTGATATCCAGAATTTACAAAGAACTCAAACAGATTTACAGGAAAAAAACAAGCCCATTCAAAAATGGGCAAAGGATATGAACAGACACTTTACAAAAGAAGACATACATGAGGCTCACAAACACATTAAAAAATGCTCATCATCACTGGTCATTAGAGAGATGCAAATCAAAACCACATTGAGATACCATCTCACACCAGTTAGAATGGCAATCATTAAAAAATCTGGAGACAACAGATGCTGGAGAGGATGTGGAGAAAGAGGAACACTCTTACACTGTTATTAGGAGTGTAAATTAGTTCAACCGTTGTGGAAGACAGTGTGGCGATTTCTCAAGGACCTAGAAATAGAAATTCCATTTGACCCAGCAATCCCATTACTGGGTATATATCCAAAGGACTATAAATCATTCTACTATAAGGACACATGCACATGAATGTTCATTGCAGCACTGTTTACAATAGCAAAGACCTGGAACCAACCCAAATGCCCATAGATGATAGACTGGACTGGGAAAATGTGGCACATATACACCATGGAATATTATGCAGCAATCAAAAATGATGAGTTCGTGTCCTTTGTAAGGACATGGATGAATCTGGAGAACATCATTCTCAGCAAACTGACACAAGAACAGAAAGAAATACCACATATTCTCACTCATAGGTGGGTGAGGAAAATGAGAACACATGGACACAGGGAGGGGTTACTACACACTGGGGTCTATTGGGGGAATAGGGGAGGAACAGTGTGGGGGGATATGGGGAGGGATAGCCTGGGGAGAAATGCCAAATGTGGGTGAAGGGGAGGAAGGCAGCAAAACACACTGCCATGTGTGCACCTATGCAACTATCTTGCACATTCTGCACACGTACCCCAAAACCTAAAATGCAATAAAAATAAACGAGAAACCAAGATTAAAGAAAAAAGCACAAAAGGAATGAACAAAATATCCAAGAAATGTGGGACTATGTGAAGAGACCCAACCTCGTTTGATAGGTGTACCAGAATGTGATGAAGAGAATGAATCCAAGCTGGAAAACACTCTTCAGGATATTATCCAGGAAAATTTCCCCAACCTAGCAAGACAGGTCAATACTCAACTCCAGGAAATACAGAGAACACCACAAAGATACTCTGCAAGAAGAGCAACCCCAAGGCACATAATCGTCAGATTCACCAGGGTTGAAAGCGAAGGAGAAAATACTAAGGGCAGCCAGAGAGAAAGGTCAGGTCACCCACAAAGGGAAGTCCATCAGACTCACAGCAGATCTCTCGGCAGAGACTCTACAAGCCAGAAGAGAGTGGGGGCCAATATTCAACATCCTTAAAGAAAAGAACTTTCAACCCAGAATTTCATATCCAGCCAAACTGAGCTTCATAAGTGAAGGAAAAATAAAATCCTTCACGAACAAGCAAGTACTCAGAGATTTTGTCACCACTAGGCCTGCTTTACAAGAGCTCCTGAAAGAGGCACTACACATAGAAAGAAACAACCAGTTCCAGCCATCCTAAAAGCATACCAAATGCTAAAGACCATCAACAAAATGAAGAATGTACATGAACCAATGGGCAAAACAGCCAGCTAGCATCAAAATGGCAGTATCAAATTCACACATAACAATATTAACCCTGAATGTAAATGGGCTAAATGCACCAATCAAAAGACACAGACTGGCAAATTGGATAAAAAACCAAAACCCATCGGTGTGCTGTATCCAGGAAACCCACCTCACATGCAAAGATACACAAAGGCTTAAAATAAAAGGATGGAGGAAGATTTACCAAGCAAATGGAGAGCAAAAAAAGCAGGAGTTGCAATTCTCATCTCTGATAAAATAGACTTTAAAGCAACAAAGATCAAAAGGGACAAAGAAGGTCATTACATAATGGTAAAAGGATCAATACAACAAGAAGAGATAACGATTCTAAATATATATGGACCCAATGTAGGAGCACCCAGATATATAAGGCAAGTTCTTAATGATTTACAAAGAGACTTAGACTCCCACACAATAATAGTGGGAGACTTTAACACTCCACTGTCAATAGCAGACAGATCAACCAGACAGAAAATTAACAAGGATATCCAGGACTTGAACTCAGACCTGGAACAAGCAAACCTGATAGACATTTACAGAACTCTCCACCCCAAATCCACAGAATATACATTCTTCTCAGCACATCACACCTACTCCAAAATTGACCACATAATTGGAAGTAAAGCACTCCTCAGCAAATGCAAAACAACTGAAATCATAACAAACAGTCTCTCAGACCATAGTGCAATCAAGTTGGAACTCAGAATTCAGAAAATAACTCAGAACCGCACAGCTTCATGGAAACTGAACAACTGGCTCTTGAATGTTGATTGGATAAACAATGAAATGAAGGCAGAAATAAAGAAGTTCTTTGAAACCAACGAGAATGAAGACACAACGTACCAGAATCTCTGGGACACATTTAAAGCAGTCTGTAGAGGAAAATATATAGCAATAAGTGCCCACATGAGAAGAGTGGAGAGATCCAAAATTGACACCCTATCATCAAAATTGAAAGAGCTAGAGAGCAAGATCAAAAAGCTCAAAACCTAGCCGAAGACAAGAAATAACTAAGATCAGAGCAGAACTGAAGGAGATAGAGACAAGAAAACCCTTCAAAAATCAATAAATCTAAGAGCTGGTTTTTGAAAAGATCAACAAAATAGACAGACCACTAGCCAGACTGATAAAAGAAAAGAGAGAACAACCAAATAGATGCAATAAAAAAGCGATGAAATCACCACAGATTCCACAGAAATTCAAACCATCATCAGAGAATACTACAAACAACTCTATGCACATAAACTAGTAAATCAGGAAGAAATGGATAAATCCCTGGATGCCTGTGTCCTCCCAAGCCTAAACCAGGAGGAAGCTGAAACTATGAATAGACCAATAACAAGGTCTGAAGTTGAGGCAGCAATTAAACCTACCACACAAAAAGCCCAGGTCCAGATGGGTTCACAGCTGAATTCTACCAGACACACAAAGAGGATCTGGTACCATTCCTTCTGAAACTATTCCAAATAATCCAAAAAGGAACCCTTCCCAAAGCACTGGGATTGCAGGCATGAGCCACCATATCCAGCCTCACTTAGATTTTAATAAACACATACGCAACTGGCTGCCATACAGGAGACTCAGTTCTATAGTCCTTCATAATTTTTGAACTTTGAATCATTTAAATGCATGGCCTTTTTTTTTAGTTGTAGAACTTAATAGAATAGTATTTAGGTTGTATTAATCTAAATGAAATCTACCATAAAATTTAAATTGTACCAATCCCAGATTTCCAAGATGGCATGGTAGGAACAACTTGGGATTGCAGCTTTCAGTGAAGGTGCAAAGGGTGAGTCCTAGCCACATTTTCAGACGGACCTTTGTTGCCCACAGAATGGGCAAATTCCCAGGTGTAGGAGAGACACGGGACACCAGTGCAGCCCTTTCAGCTTGCGTGGCCATTTCAGCTGGCACCGTGGCAAAGCAGCACCCGCACAAAACTCACTGATCTGGGTGCCCTGTTAAACTGACAATCTGAGATTTGGGAGGGCAGATTAACATATCCATCTGATTAAACGGGACTTGGACAGTGAGCCAGACCAGGAGATCCCTGGGAAGCATGATTTGAGCTGGTGCAGTGGGCTGCAGCACAGGAAATCATGCAGATTCCTGTGCCCTATCAGCAGGTGACTGAAACACCTGTGAGAGAGTCAACCATTCAACTTAAAAAAAAAAAAGAGAGAGAGAGAGAAAGGACTGAGGTAGGGAGCCAGGTGATCAAGGCTTGGCAGGTTCCACCCCCACAGGGACAAACAAAATGGCAATTTGAAATGCTCAGGGTTGAGAGTTTTACTGTGGGCTCAGCTGAATCCAGGATGGTGCAGCTCATTGGGGGAGGGGCATCTGCCATTATGGATGCATACTGCCCCTACTGAGGTACACACCCATTAGTGAAGCAGCCTGCCATTGCTGAGGCAACACACCATAACAGGGAGACTCTGCCAACAGGGCAGAGCCCACCACAGTAGGGCAGAGCCCCACAGCAGCAGGGCAGACCCTGTGGTAGCAGGGCAGAGCCTTGGCCGGCAAATAGTGACTAGACTGCCTCCTAGCTGGGCAGGACAGTGCAATGGATACTCATAAAGAAAGCCCCAACTCCTGAGACAGAGCATCTGAGGAAAAAGGGTTTTATTAGTTCTGCTGCAGCAGACCTAAACACACCCACCCAACAACCCTGAATGAACAACGGAGCTCACAGCTCAGCACTGAGCTCCTATAAAGTACAGACCATCTCCTCAAGCAGCTCCTGACCCCTGTATATCCAAAGAGTCACCTCAAAAAGGACTAATCAGACTGACATTTGGCGGGCATCATTCTGGGACAAAGATAGCAGAAGAAGAAACTGGTAGCATCCCTCACTGTTCCACAGCTGCTACAGGTGTACCCCAGACAAGCAGGGCCTGGAGTGGACCTCAGCAGTCATACAGCAGAGGGGCTAGACTGTTAGAAGGAAAACTAAGTAACAGAAATACTTCATCATCAACAATCTGGGCATCCACCAGAGACCCAATCGAAAAGTCAGCAACTACTAAGATGACAGGTGGATAAATCCACAAAGATGGGAAGACACCAGAGCAAAAAGGAGGAAAACACCTGAAACCAAAACACCTCACTTCCTACAAAGGACCAAAACTCCTCACCAGCAAGGGAACAAAGCTGGACAGAGAATGAGTGTGATGAAATGATGGAATCAGACTTCAGAAGGTGGATAATGAGAAACTTCAGTGAGCTAAAAGAACATGTTCTAAATCAATGCAAAGAAACTAAGAACCTTGAAAAAAGATTTGAGGAAATGATAACAAGAATGGACAACTTAGAGAGAAATATGAATGAATTGAAGGAGCTGAAAACACAACACGAGAACTTCACAAAGCATGCACAAGTTTCAACAGCTGAATTGACCAAGCAGAAGAAAGAATATCAGAAGTCAAGATCAACTCAATGAAATAAAATGAGAAACCAAGATTAGAGAAAAAAGCGCAAAAAGGAATGAACAAAATCTCCAAGAAATGTGGGACTATGTGAAGAGACCTAACCTACGTTTGATAGGTGTACCAGAATGTGACAAAGAGAATGAATCCAAGCTGGAAAATACTCTTCAGGATATTATCTAGGAAAATTTCCCAACCTAGCAAGGCAGGCCAATACTCAAGTCCAGGAAATACAGAGAACACCACAAAGATATTCCACAAGAAGAGCAACCCCAAGGCACATAATCATCAGATTCACCAGGGTTGAAATGAAGGAGAAAATACTAAGGGCAGCCAGAGAGAAAGGTCGGTCACCCACAAAGGGAAGCCCATCAGACTCACAGCAGATCTCTCAGCAGAAACTCTACAAGCCAGAAGAGAGTGGGGCCAATATTCAACATCCTTAAAGAAAAGAACTTTCAACCCAGAATTTCATATCCAGCCAAACTGAGCTTCATAAGTGAAGGAAGAATAAAATCTTTGCCAACAAGCAAGTACTCAGAGATTTTGTCACCACCAGGCCTGCTTTACAAGAGCTCCTGAAAGAGGCACTACACATAGAAAGGAACAACCAGTACCAGCCATTCTAAAACATACCAAATGCTAAAGAGCATCAACAAAATGAAGAATCTGCATCAACTAATGGGCAAAACAGCCAGCTAGCATCAAAATGGCAGTATCAAATTCACACATAACAATATTAACCCTAAATGTAAATGGGCTAAATGCACCAATCAAAAGACACAGACTGGCAAATTGGATAAAAACCAAAACCCATCGGTGTGCTGTATCCAGGAAACCCATCTCACATGCAAGGATACACAAAGGCTCAAAATAAAGGGATGGAGGAAGATTTACCAAGCAAATGGAGAGCAAAAAAAAAGCAGGAGTTGCAATTCTCATCTCTGATAAAATAGACTTTAAAGCAACAAAGATCAAAAGAGACAAAGAAGGTCATTACATAATGGTAAAAGGATCGATACAACAAGAAGAGCTAACGATCCTAAATATATATGGACCCAATACAGGAGCACCCAGATATATAAGGCAAGTTCTTAATGACTTACAAAGAGACTTAGACTCCCACACAATAATAGTGGGAGACTTTAACACTCCACTGTCAATATCAGACAGATCAACCAGACAGAAAATTAACAAGGATATCCAGGGCTTGAACTCAGACCTGGAACAAGCAAACCTGATAGACATTTACAGAACTCTCCACCCCAAATCCACAGAATATACATTCTTCTCAGCACCACATCACACCTACTCCAAAATTGACCACATAATTGGAAGTAAAGCACCTCAGCAAATGCAAAACAACTGAAATCATAACAAACAGTCTCTCAGACCATAGTGCAATCAAGTTAGAACTCAGAATTCAGAAACTAACTCAGAACCGCACAGCTTCATGGAAACTGAACAACTGGCTCTTGAATGTTGATTGATAAACAATGAAATGAAGGCAGAAATAAAGAAGTTCTTCAAACCAATGAGAATGAAGACACAACATACCAGAATCTCTGGGACACATTTAAAGCAGTCTGTAGAGGAAAATATATAGCAATAAGTGCCCACATGAGAAGAGTGGAGAGATCCAAAATTGACAACCTATCATCAAAATTGAAAGAGCTAGAGGAGCAAGATCAAAAAAACTCAAAACCTAGCAGAAGACAAGAAATAACTAAGATCAGAGCAGAACTGAAGGAGATAGAGACACGAAAACCCTTCAAAAATCAATAAATCCAAGAGCTGGTTTTGAAAAGATCAACAAAATAGAGAGACCACTAGCCAGACTGATAAAAAGAAAAGAGAGAACAACCAAATAGATGCAATAAAAATGATAAAGGGAAATCACCACAGATTCCACAGAAATTCAAACCATCATCAGAGAATACTATAAACAACTCTATGCACATAAACTAGTAAACCAGGAAGAAATGGATAAATTCCTGGACACCTGTGTCCTCCCAAGCCTAAACCAGGAGGAAGCCAAAACTATGAATAGACCAATAACAAGGTCTGAAGTTGAGGCAGCAATTAAGAGCCTACCACACAAAAAGCCCAGGTCCAGATGGGTTCACAGCCGAATTCTACCAGACACACAAAGAGGAGCTGGTACCATTCCTTCTGAAACTATTCCAAATAATCCAAAAAGAGGGAACCTTCCCAAATCATTTTATGAGACCAACATCATCCTGATACCAAAACCCAGAGACTCAACAAGAAAAGAAAACTTCAGGCCAATATCCATGATGAACATAGATGCAAAAATCTTCAATAAAATACTGGCAAACCGATTGCAACAGCATTATTAAAAACTTATCCATCATGATCAAGTAGGATTCATCCTGGGATGCAAGGCTGGTTCAACATACGCAAGTCTATAAAATAATTCACCACATAAACAGAACCAAAACAAAACCACATGATTATCTCAATTGATGCAGAGAAGGCATTTGACAAAATTCAACAGCCCTTTATGCTAAAACCCTCAATAAACTTATTGATGGAACATATCTCAAAGTAATAAAAGCTATTTATGACAAACCAACAGCCAATATCATACTTAATGGGCAAAAACTGGAAGCATTCCTTTGAACTGGCACTAGACAAGGATGCCCTCTCACCACTCCTATTCAACATAGTACTGGAAGTTCTAGCCAGAGCAATCAGGCAAGAAAAAGAAATAAAGGGTATTCAAATAGGAAAGGTGGAAGCCAAATTGTCTCTATTTGCAGATGACATGATAGTATACCTAGAAGACCCCATCACCTCAGCCCAAAACTCCTGAAACTGATAAGCAACTTCAGCAAAGTCTCAGGATATAAAATCAATGTGCAAAATCACAAGCATTCCTATACACCAATAACAGACTTAAAGAGAACCAAATCAAGAACGAACTGCCATTCACAATTGCTACAAAGAGAATAAAATACCTAGGAATACAACTTACAAGGAATGTAAGGGACCTCTTCAAGGAAAACTACAAACCACTGCTCAGTGAAATAAGAGAGGACACAAACAGATGGAGAAACATTCCATGTTCATGGTTAGGAAGAATCAATATCGTGAAAATGGCTATACTGCCCAAAGTAATTTACAGAATCAATGCTATCCCCATCAAGCTACCATTGAATTTCTTCACAGAACTGAAAAAAAAACACCATGAACTTCATATGGAACCAAAAGAGAGCCCACATAGCCAAGTCAATTCTAAGCAAAAAGAACACAGCAGGAGGCATCACACTACCAGACTTCAAACTATACTACAAGGCTACAGTAATCAAAACAGCATGGTACTGGTACCAAAACAGAGATATAGACCAATGGAACAGAACAGAGGCATCAGAGGCAACACAACATATCTACAACCATATAATCTTTGATAAACCAGACAAAAACAAGCAATGGGGAAAGGATTCCCTGTTTAATAAATGGTGTTGGGAAAACTGGCTAGCCATGTGCAGAAAGCAGAAACTGGACCCCTTCCTGACACCTTACACTAAAATTAACTCCAGATGGATTAAAGACTTAAACATAAGACCTGGCACCATAAAAACCCTAGAAGAAAATCTAGGCAAAACCATTCAGGACATAGGAGTAGGCAAGGACTACAAAACATCAAAAGCATTGGCAACAAAAGCCAAAATAGACAAATGGGACCTAATCAAACTCCACAGCTTCTGCGGCAAAAGAAACAGTCACTAGAGTGAATCGGCAACCAACAGAATGGGAAAAAATCTTTGCAGTTTACCCATCTGACAAAGGGCTGATATCCAGAATTTACAAAGAACTCAAACAGATTTACAGGAAAAAAACAAGCCCATTCAAAAATGGGCAAAGGATATGAACAGACACTTTACAAAAGAAGACATACATGAGGCCAACAAACACATGAAAAATGCTCATCATCACTGGTCATTAGAGATGCAAATCAAAACCACATTGAGATACCATCTCACGCCAGTTAGAATGGCGATCATTAAAAATCTGGAGACAACAGATGCTGAGAGGATGTGGAGAAAGAGGAACACTCTTACACTGTTGGTGGGAGTGTAAATTAGTTCAACCATTGTGGAAGACAGTGTGGCGATTCCTCAAGGACCTAGAAATAGAAATTCCATTTGACCCAGCAATCCCATTACTGGGTATATATCCAAAGGACTATAAATCATTCTACTATAAGGACACATGCACATGAATGTTCATTGCAGCACTGTTTACAATAGCAAAGACCTGGAACCAACCCAAATGCCCATCGATGATAGACTGGACTGGGAAAATGTGGCACATATACACCATGGAATATTATGCAGCAATCAAAAATGATGAGTTTTTGTCCTTTGTAAGGACATGGATGAATCTGGAGAACATCATTCTCAACAAACTGACACAAGAACAGAAATGAAATACCACATATTCTCACTCATAGGCGGGTGAGGAAAAATGAGAACACATGGACACAGGAAGGGGTTACTACACACTGGGGTCTATTGGGGGAATAGGGGAGGACAGTGTGGGGAGCTGGGGAGGGATAGCCTGGGGAGAAATGCCAAATGTGGGTGAAGGGAGGAAGGCAGCAAAACACACTGCCATGTGTGCACCTATGCAACTATCTTGCAGTTCTGCACACGTACCCCAAAACCTAAAATGCAATAAAAATGATAAAGGGAAATCACCACAGATTCCACAGAAATTCAAACCATCATCAGAGAATACTACAAACAACTCTATGCACATAAACTAGTAAACCAGGAAGAAATGGATAAATTCCTGGACACCTGTGTCCTCCCAAGCCTAAACCAGGAGGAAGCCAAACTATGAATAGACCAATAACAAGGTCTGAAGTTGAGGCAGCAATTAAGAGCCTACCACACAAAAAGCCCAGGTCCAGATGGGTTCACAGCCGAATTCTACCAGACACAAAGAGGAGCTGGTACCATTCCTTCTGAAACTATTCCAAATAATCCAAAAGAGGAACCTTCCCAAATCATTTTATGAGACCAACATCATCCTGATACCAAAACCTGGCAGAGACTCAACAAGAAAAGAAAACTTCAGGCCAATATCCATGATGAACATAGATGCAAAAATCTTCAATAAAATACTGGCAAACCGATTGCAACAGCACATTAAAAACTTATCCATCATGATCAAGTAGGATTCATCCCGGGATGCAAGGCTGGTTCAACATACGCAAGTCTATAAACATAATTCACCACATAAACAGAACCAAAACAAAACCACATGATTATCTCAATTGATGCAGAGAGAAGGCATTTGACAAAATTCAACAGCCCTTTATGCTAAAACCTCAATAAACTTGGTATTGATGGAACATATCTCAAAGTAATAAAAGCTATTTATGACAAACCAACAGCCAATATCATACTTAATGGGCAAAACTGGAAGCATTCCCTTTGAAATCCAGCACTAGACAAGGATGCCCTCTCACCACTCCTATTCAACATAGTACTGGAAGTTCTAGCCAGAGCAATCAGGCAAGAAAAAGAAATAAAGGGTATTCAAATAGGAAAGGTGGAAGCCAAATTGTCTCTATTTGCAGATGACATGATAGTATACCTAGAAGACCCCATCACCTCAGCCCAAAACTCCTGAAACTGATAAGCAACTTCAGCAAAGTCTCAGGATATAAAATCAATGTGCAAAAATCACAAGCATTCCTATACACCAATAACAGACTTAAAGAGAACCAAATCAAGAATGAACTGCCATTCACAATTGCTACAAAGAGAATAAAATACCTAGGAATACAACTTACAAGGAATGTAAGGGACCTCTTCAAGGAAAACTACAAACCACTGCTCAATGAAATAAGAGAGGACACAAACAGATGGAGAAACATTCCATGTTCATGGTTAGGAAGAATCAATATTGTGAAAATGGCCATACTGCCCAAAGTAATTTACAGAATCAATGCTATCCCCATCAAGCTACCATTGAATTTCTTCACAGAACTGGAAAACCACCATGAACTTCATATGGAACCAAAAGAGAGCTCACATAGCCAAGTCAATTCTAAGCAAAAGAACACAGTGGAGGCATCACACTACCAGACTTCAAACTATACTACAAGGCTACAGTAATCAAAACAGCATGGTACTGGTACCAAAACAGAGATATAGACCAATGGAACAGAACAGAGGCATCGGAGGCAACACAACATATCTACAACCATATAATCTTTGATAAACCAGACAAAAACAAGCAATGGGGAAAGGATTCTGTTTAATAAATGGTGTTGGGAAACTGGTTAGCCATGTGCAGAAAGCAGAAACTGGACCCCTTCCTGACACCTTACACTAAAATTAACTCCAGATGGATTAAAGACTTAAACATAAGACCTGGCACCATAAAAACCCTAGAAGAAAATCTAGGCAAAACCATTCAGGACATAGGAGTAGGCAAGGACTTCATGACCAAAACACCAAAAGCATTGGCAACAAAAGCCAAAATAGACAAATGGGACCTAATCAAACTCCACAGCTTTTGCACGGCAAAAGAAACAGTCACTAGAGTGAATAGGCAACCAACAGAATGGGAAAAATCTTTGCAGTTTACCCATCTGACAAAGGGCTGATATCCAGAATTTACAAAGAACTCAAACAGATTTACAGGAAAAAACAAGCCCATTCAAAATGGGCAAAGGATATGAACAGACACTTTACAAAAGAAGACATACATGAGGCCAACAAACACATTAAAAATGCTCATCATCACTGGTCATTAGAGAGATGCAAATCAAAACCACATTGAGATACCATCTCACGCCAGTTAGAATGGCGATCATTAAAAATCTGGAGACAACAGATGCTGGAGAGGATGTGGAGAAATAGGAACACTCTTACACTGTTGGTGGGAGTGTAAATTAGTTCAACCATTGTGGAAGACAGTGTGGCGATTCTCAAGGACCTAGAAATAGAAATTCCATTTGACCCAGCAATCCCATTACTGGGTATATATCCAAAGGACTATAAATCATTCTACTATAAGGACACATGCACATGAATGTTCATTGCAGCACTGTTTACAATAGCAAAGACCTGAACCAACCCAAATGCCCATCGATGATAGACTGGACTGGGAAAATGTGGCACATATACACCATGGAATATTATGCAGCAATCAAAATGATGAGTTTGTGTCCTTTGTAAGGACATGGATGAATCTGAGAACATCATTCTCAGCAAACTGACACAAGAACAGAAAATGAAATACCATATTCTCACTCATAGGTGGGTGAGAAAATGAGAACACATGGACACAGGGAAGGGGTACTACACACTGGGGTCTATTGGGGGAATAGGGAGGAACAGTGTGGGGGATATGGGGAGGGATAGCCTGGGGAGAAATGCCAAATGTGGGTGAAGGGAGGAAGGCAGCAAACACACTGCCATGTGTGTACCTATGCAACTATCTTGCACATTCTGCACATGTACCCCAAAACCTAAAATGCAATAAAATAAAAATAAAAAAAAAAGAATTTAAATTGTACCAGTGAATGCTGATATATAAAAAGATTGCTTGGCTCACTGCAACCTCCGCCTCCAGGGTTCAAGTGGTTCTTCTGCCTAAGCTTCCCGAGTCACTGGGATTACAGGTATGCACCACCATGTCCAGTGCATTTTTGTATTTTCAGTAGAGAAGGCATTACATCATGTTGGCCAGGCTGGTCTTGAACTCCTGACCTCAAGCGATCCACATGCCTCGGCCTCCCAAATGCTGAGGATTACAGGCATGATCCAGCATGCCCAGATGCAAAGGTATGTTTTTGAGTAAAATGAACAATGTACAAACAAAAAGTAGGGAAAAGCTGGGGGTGGTGGCTCATTCCTATAATCCCAGCACTTTGGGAGGCTGAGGTGGGAAGATCGCTGGAGCCCAGGAAGTTGAGGCTGCAGTGAGCCATTATTGCACCACTGCCCTCCAGCCTGAGTAATGCAGCAAAACCCTGCCTCAGGAAAAACTAAAATTAAAATTATAAAACCAAAACCTAAGCATGACGATTGGGTTTTCAGGCTATTTTATGATATGTGCCTTCCTCAAAACTTGTTACGGTATCATCACATCTCCGATCTGATGTAAAAAAGAGAAAATAAACTCCAGAAACTCCAACTAAAAATATTTGCAAGTCTATAGCGTTATGCGTTGTCCTTTGTCTCCCCGAAAGATGCTGAAGCCCTACGCTGCAGGGTCTGTGGATGCGACCTTATTTGGAAATAGTCTCTTCACATGTGATCGAGCTAAGCTGAGGTCATGAGGGTGAATCCTAATCCCATGCCTGGTGTCCTTATAAAAAGGGGATGTGTGGACAAAGACACCTACAAAGGGAAGACAATGTCAAGACAGAGACAGAAGACCACCTACAAACCAAGGAACTCTGGAGGCTCTGAGAATCCATGAGCGAGACCTGGGACAGACCCTCCCTCACAGCCTTCACAGGAAAAACAAATGAACAATCAAAAATCCCTTGACTTCAGACTCCTGGCCTCCAGAACTGTGGGAATAAATCTCTGTGGTTCAAGCCACAGTTTAGGGTACTTTGTTAAGGCAGCGCTGGGAAATGAATACAGAGTTCCTGGGGCGTGCATCAACACTTCTGAAGGAAATGTGGGACGTGGCATGCTTGAACTTACAATTCATACCTTTCTCTACTCTGAATTCTTTTTCTTTGAGAGACAGTGTCTCACTCTGTCACCCAGGCTGGAGTGCAGTGGCACAAGCATGGCTCACTGCAGCCTCCACCTCCTGGGCTCCAGCAGTCTTCTTGACTCCGCCCCCTGAGTAGCTGAGACTACAGGCACATGCCACTGTGTCTAATTTTTAAAAAATGTTTTGTAGAGATGGGGTCCTGCTATGTTGCCCAGTTTACCTGGGACTCCTAGCCTCAAGTGATCTTTCCACCTTGGCCTCCCAAAGTTCTGGGATTATAGGTATAAGCCATTGTAACTGGCTTGCCTTTTTTTTTTTTTTTTAAGACAGAATCTTGCTCTATTGCCCAGGCTGGAGGGCAGGGACATGATCTCAGCTCACTGAAACCTCCACCTCTGGGTTTGAGCAATTCTTTTGCCTCAGCCTCCCGAGTAACTCAGCTTACAGGCTCCTACAACCACACCCAGCTAATTTTTGTATTTTTATTACACGTGGGTTTCACCAGTGGGCCAGGCTGGTCTCAACCTGCTGACTTCAGGTGATCTGCCCACTTCAGCCTCTCAAAATGCTATGATTGTGGCTCACTGCAACCTCTGATTCTCGGTTCAAGCAATTCTCCTTTCTCAGCCTCCCAAGTAGCTGGGATTACAGGTTGCTGCCACCATGCCACTTTTTGTACCTTTAGCAGAGACGGTGTTTCACCATGTTCGCCAGGCTGGTCTTGAACCCCTGACCTCAGGTGATCTGCCTGCCTCATCCTCCCAAAGTGCTGGGATTACAGGCATAAGCCACTGTGCCCAGCCTACTTCTATTATTACATTTTAATATATAATGAAATATTTACACAACTCACCATAACATAGAATCAGTGGGAGCCCTGAGCTTGTTTTCCTGAAAAGAGATTGTCCCTTCTGGGGGTTATGGGAGACAGTGACAGATCAACAGGCATTGGATTCTTGTAAGGAGCATGCAGTCCAGCTCCCTCGCATGTGCTGTTTACAGTAGGGTTTGCATTCCTATGAGACCCTAACAATGCCACCGATCTGGCAGGAGGTGGAGCTCAGGTGGAAATGCCAGCAATAAGGAGTGGCTGTGAACACAGATACAGCCTCCCTAGCTTGCCCACTGCTCACTTGCTGTGCTGCCTGCCCAGTTCCTAAGAGGTGAGATGGGCATGGTGGCTCATGACTGTAATCCAAGCATTTTGGGAGACTGAGGCAGGTGGATCACCTGAGGTTGGGAGTTTGAGACCAACCTGACCAACATAGAGAAACCCTGTCTCTACTAGAAATACAAAAATTAGCCTGGCATGGTAGCTCATACCTGTAATCCCAGCTACTTGGAAGTCTGAGGCAGGAAAGTCACTTGAATCTGGGAGACAGAGGTTGCAGAGAGCCAAGATAATGCCATTGCATTCCAGCCTGGGCAACAAGAGCAAAACTCCCTGTCAAAAAAAAAAAAAAAAAAAGCCCAAGTGCAATGGCTCACATGTGTAATCCCAGCACTTTGGGAGAATGAGGAGGGTGAATCACCTGAAGTAAGGAGTTTGGAACCAGCCTGGCCAACATAGTGAAACCCTGTCTCTACTAAAAATACACAAATTATCCAGGTGTGATGGTACATGCCTGTAATCCCAGCTACTCAGGAGGCTCAGGCAGGAGAATTGCTTAAACCTCGGAGGTGGAGGTTACATTTACCTGAGATCGCACCGCTGCACAGAGAGAGACTCTGTTTCAAAAAAAAAAAAGAAAAACAAAAACAGGCTACAGACTGGTACTGATACATGGCCAGGAGGGTTGGGGACCCCAGCTGTGGACAATATGTAATGATCAAATCAGGGTAACTGAGACAGTCATCACCTCAAATATTTATCTTTTGTTTTGGGAACAAAAATCCTTCTTTTCTAGCTATCTTGAAATATTAAAATAAATTTTCATTCACTGTAATTTCCCTTGTGCACTATTGATTACTGTAACTTATTCCTTCTATCTAGGCCTTCTTGTCTTTCATTGTTTTTTAAAATGATTTTTATTTATTTCTCAGATAGTCTCTCTCTTTCTGCCAGGCTACAGTGCAGTGACATGATCTCGACTCACTGTAACCTTCAACTCCTGGGGGCAGGCAATTCTCCTGCCTCAGCCTCCTGAATAGCTGGGATTACAGGCATGCATCACCATTCCTAGCTAACTTTTTTATTTTTAGTAGAGATGGGGTTTCACCATGTTGTCCAGGCAGGTCTCGAACTCCTGACCTCAAGCAATCCACCCACCTCGGCCTCCCAAAATGCTGGGATTACAGGCATGAGCCACAGCACCAGGCCATTTATTCATTCTTCCATTCATTCATTCTATGAATAACTACTGCCTGGTTATTACATACTTGGCAGGGTTCAAGGCTCGGGGGAAATAGCAATGAGCAAAACTTAGTTGCTGCTCTCTTAATGGATCCATCATTCTAAGAAGGGGAAATGAGACAGGTGATCCATAAACAATTAACACAAACAGCACATCAGGTGGAGAGTGCTATGAAAAATAAAAATGAAAGCAGGTACAGCCAGGTACAGTGGCTCCCACCTGTAATTCCAGCACTTTGGGAGGCTGAGATGGATGGATCCCTTGAGGTTAGGAGTTCAAGACCAGCCTGGCCAACATGGTGAAATGCCATCTCTACTAAAAGTACAAAAAAAAAAAAATGACCCAGGTGTAGTGGCACCTGCCTGTAATCCTAGCTACTCAGGAGGATGAGGTGGGAGGATTGCTTGAACTTGGGAGGTGGAGGTTGCAGTGAGCCAACATTGTGTCACTGCACTCCAGCCTGGGGAACAGAGCAAGACTCTGTCTTCAAAAATAAAAAATAAAGAGAAATCAGGTGCAGGTTAGAGTGCCTTAGCATGAGCAGGGGTGCTGTGGTGGTGGTGAAGGTGGTCAGGAAAGGCCTCTCTGTGAAGGTGATAGACATGAGGGCTGAGCCTGGGGACTCCTGGGGAGAGCAGCATGGGAGGGCCCTAGGTGTTGGTCCCATTTGTGGTCCTTTTGTTTAGTTTTGTTTTGTTTTTGACACAAAGTCTTGCTGCCGCCCAGGCTGAAGTGAAGTGGCAAAATCTCGGCTCACTGCAATCTCCACCAAGCAGGTTCAAGGCATCTCAGCCTCCCAAAGAGCTGGGATGGCAGGCATGAGTCTCTGTGCCTGGCCTATGCATCAACATGTTTAAATTCTTCTGAAAGCTGTGCTTTAGGAAGAGTGTTCTGACAGCCATCGAAATAAATGACAGAATGGCAGGACAAGGATCATGTCAGTGACAGGGTGGCTGTGGACATTTGCTGGCCAGCAGCAGGAAAGCTACTCAGACCCTGGATTCTACCTCTGCAGCCTGCCTGCACCTGAAGCCTCCTCCCCACATCAGTGGAAGCCTGGAACTCTCAGAACAGCAGACCTCACCAGCCGCTGTCACCTTCACCAGAATGATGTAATTAATTCATTCAGGCAGAAGACAGCAGGAACCCTGAGAGAACAGGATCCAGAATGTGTGGGTTTTGATGGACAGAATGGTAGGATCTGGGAGGCTCCACCTACCTCACCTCTTTAGCCCCACACTCCTTGCCCAGTCATGTTCAGCATAGAGACTAGAGTGACATGACCAGAAATGTAGACGCTTGGAAGGACACCAGCAACACAGAGAAGAGGAGGCCAGAGGTCCGCAAGGCACCCAGTTCCTGGCCCCGGATGCCCAGAACTGTCCAGAAAGGCTCCCTCCAAGCCATGCAACTTGATGGTCCTCAAGTTCCTGAGGATGGAGCTGGTGAGCCAGGCCTGCAGTCCCTCTGCCTCATTTGCTCTCCTAAGTTTGGAGAAAAGAGAGATGAAGACATGGCTGGTCCAGAATTCTTCCCTGCACCCTGACAGTCACCCTGCAGCAAATCCCACTGATCTCACCAACTGCATCCCAAAGCTGTCTGCCTCTCTGCATCTCTGACCTCAGTCCTGATCCATCCACCATCATCCTGTGCCTGGACTCCTGCAGGAGCTGACCCAGGACCACTGCCCCATGGAGGTGGCTTCTGATGCCCAGAGAACAGAGGCTGCCCCGAGCCCACCTGGGTATGGTGCCATCAGGAAGGCTACCTGGAGGTGTGTAATGCCTGAGCTACATCTTTCTTTCTTTCTTTTACAGTTTTTGTGGAGTTGTGGGGTCTCACACTGTTGCCCAGGCTGGACTCAAGCTCTTGGGCTCAAGTGACCCTCTGCCCCTGCCCTCCAAAAGTGCTGGGATTACAACCTGAGCTACATGTTAAATGAACAGGATGTGGGTGCTGGGCAGGCAGAGGATGAGGGAGTGAAGGCTCTGAGACAGGGGGCAGCAAACACCCAGGCAGAGGGAGCAGCATGACTCAGAGGACACTCAGTGTGGCCAGAGGAGTGCAAGGGCAGGGTCACTTGGCACATTAGGGTCAGGAAGGAGTTTGGGGTCTGGGTTTCACCGGATGAGGGGCATCATCAGAAGGCAGCTGCCTGGAGAAGGTATTTTGTTATTTTTTGAGATGGAGTCTTGCTCTGTTACCAGGCTGGAGTGCAGTGGCACAATTGGCTCACTGTAACATCTGCCTCCTGGGTTCAAGTGATTCTCCTGCCTGAGATTCTGGAGTAGCTAGGATTATAGGTGCCTTCCACCATGCTCAGCTAATCTTTGTATTTTTTAATAGAGAGATCATTTTGCCATTTTGGCCAGGCTGGTTTTGAACTCCTTACCTCAGGAGATCCACCTGTCTTGACCTCCCAAAGTGCTGGAATCACAGGCATGAGTCACTGGTCCTGGAGGAGGCCATGCAGGAGGCTGGAGAAACAGTCCAAGTGACAGATGGACATTGGGACAGCTGGGCCTGGAGAGGAAATAAGTTCCTTCCCTCCATCCCCCTTCCCTTTCTTCCTCTTTCCCACCTTTCTTTTTTTTCTACTTTTTTCTTCTGCTCTCCTGCCTTTCTTTCTGCCCTCTTTTTTCCCCTCTCTCCTCCCTTTCTTCCTTCCCTCCCTCATTCCTTCTCTTCCTCTTTCAACTCTTTCCTTCCCTCCATCTGTCCTCCCCTTTTCTATCTTTCCTTCCCTCCCTCCTTTTTACTCCTCTCCTCCCTCCTTTCTATTCATCTGTCCTTCTTCCCTTTCTCTCTCCTACCCTTCTTCCCTCCCTCCCTTCTTCCGTAGTTCTCAAACACTGGTCCAGCACCTTCTGCATGCCAAGCACTAACTAGATGCTGAGTCTGTCACAGGGAGTGGCACGTGCTGCTGTGGAGCTTCCAGTCTAAGGAGAGCAAGGCCATCGGCCCCTGCCAGGCACTTTCTGCAGGGCCCTTTAGGAAGTGGGAAGTGCTGGGGAAAAGCAAAAACAAACCCAGGACAGGCCAATGAAGAGAGCTGCTGGAAGGAGAGGATGGGCAGGCTGTGTCCTTGCTGGATGATGGCAAGGGAGGTGGCCCTGACTGCAGGGGGTGCTGGAGAAGACAAGGGTCTTCTAGATTGAGGGTGGTCCAGGTGGAGGGAACAGCTAAATCAGATGCCTGGAGAGATGTGTGAACATCAGGCAGGTGTGAGGATGGGGGTGGGGGGTAGGTGGGAAAGAGAGGGATATGAGTGGAAGGTGAGGCTGGAGGCAATAAGGCAGCTCAGGGTGGGCCAGGTGGGCCACTGTGGGGCCTTTGGCTCAGACTGAAAAAATGGGACTGCTGTGGGCCTGAGCAGAGGAGAGTGCAATGGATTCAACTCACACAGGTCTCCTGTGGCTGGAAGTGGAGAGAGGCTGGGGCAGAAGTAAGGAGTGAGCCAGGGCCTTGCTGCTGGATGCATTTTCAAGATGGACACCAAGCAAATCTGCTGACTAATGGGGTACAGGAGAAAAAGGCATTGATCTGACCCAGGGCCTGTGGTCTGAACACTGGAGGGAACAGCCACCATCCAATGTGATGGGGAAGGAGCGGGGCAGGTCTGCACAATGGGCAACTCACAGAGACAAGAACAAAGCCAGACCCGCTGGCTCCCACTCAGCTCTGCCCTCCCCATCACCCACACCAGGGCCTGGATCTTCTTTCCTAGTTCCTGCCTGGTTTGTCTTTTTCCCAAAAGCCAAACCTGACAGTGATTACTCTTCTTGGTAATAAAGAAACTTAGAGGCAGGTGGCTCAGGAAGACAGCGATGGTGGAGGGACCCAGGAGCTGGGGACAGAGGGACAGAATGTCAGGAAATCTTGAGAAGCCCAGCTTCCAGAGGCGTGTGAACCACAGCAGTTTCATCTTGAATAGGAGCTGAATAAAAGGAGGCTGAGGCCTACTGGGCTGCATTTCCAGGCGGTGAAGGCATTCTGAGTCACAGGATAAGATAGGAGGGCAGCAGAGAATACAGGTCACAGAGACCTTGCCAGTAAAACAGGCTGCAGTAAAGAAGCCAGTCCAAAATTCACCAAAACCAAGATGGCGAACAGAGCGACCTCTGCTTGTCCTCACTGCTACGTTGCCACCAGTGCCATGACAGTTTACAAATGCCATGGGAACATCAGAAAGTTTTTCTATAAAATATAAAAAAGGGGAGTCATAAATAATCTACTCCTCATTCAGCATGTCATGAAGAAATGACCCAAAAGATGGGCACCAATGCCCTCTGGGCTGCTCTATGGAGTAGTTATTTTATTGTCACTTTCCTAAATAACTTGCTTCTTTAGGAAAGGATAACTTGCTCTGTGGCTCACACCTGTAATCCCAGCACTTTGGGAGGCTGAGGCAGGCGGATCACCTGAGGTCAAAAGTTTGAGATGGGGTACTATCCAAGATGGCTGACCGCTAACATCTCAAGATTGTAGCTCCCAGTGAAAATGCAGAGAAAGAGAGGATGCCACACTTTCAGACAAATTTTGGTCACTCACGGAGAAGATTCCCAGTGGAGGAGCTGCATGGGTTGCCAGCATGACTCTTGTGGCTGGCACAGCGGTTTTGCCAGCACCTTGGCACGGCAGCTCTTGGAGCAGAGTAAACAGGACTGGTTCCCCTTCTGACTGAGGTTTGGAGCTCCAGGAAGGCAGAGTCACCTATACGGACTCAAGAAGGAAGTCAGACCGGAGATCCCCGAGCAGAAAAGTACCATCAGTCTTAATGCCACTGTTTTGGCCAGCGCAGTGGGTTGCTCATAGTTCAGCCCTGGGAACTAACAACTTGGACCTCTACTCAGATACCTAATTTGAAGGGTGGTAATTACAAAGATGACAGGTGGATAAACTTACAATGATGGGAAGAAACCAGCATAAAAAGGCTGAGAATACTCAAAATCAGAATGCCTCTCCCTCTGAAGAGGATCACAGTCCCTCATCAACAAGGAAACAAGGCTTGAAGGAGAACAAGCGCATCCCAATAACAGAATCAGGCTTCAGAGTATGGATAATAAGAAACTTCTGTTGAGTTAAAAGAACATGTTGTAGCCCAATGTAAAGAAATTAAGAACTTTGAAAAAAGGTTTGATGAAATCCTAACGAGAATAGACAATTTAGAGAGGAATATAAGTGAATTAATGGAACTGAAGAATACAATACGAGAACTCCGAGAAGTATGCACAGGTTTAAACACTTGAATTGTACAAGCAGAAGAAAGGATATCAGAGGTTGAAGTCCAACTTAATGAAATAAAATGAGAAGACAAGAATAGAGGGAAAAAAGGATAAAAAGAATCAGTAAAGTCTCCAAGAAATGTGGGACTATGTGAAAAGACCTAATTTATGTTTGATAGGTGTACCTGAATGCGATGAAGGGAATGAAGCCAAGCTGGAAAATACTCTTCAGGATATTATTCAGGAAAATTTTCCTAAACTAGCAAAGCAGGACAACATTCAACCCCAGGTAATACAGAGAACACCACAAAGATATTCCCAAGAAGAGCAATCCCAAGGCACATAATTGTTAGATTCACCAGGGTTGAAATGAAGAAAAAAATACTAAAGGCAGCCAGAGAGAAAGGTCAGGTTATTCACAAAGGGAAGCCTATCAGACTTACAGCAGATCTCTCAGCAGAAACTTTACAAGCCAGAAGAGAGTGGGGGCCAATATTCAACATCCTTAAAGAACAGAACTTTGAGCCCAGAATTTCATATTCTGCCAAACTAAGCTTCACAACTGAAGGAAAAATAAAATCTTTTATGAACAAGCAAGTACTCAGATTTTATTACCACCAGGCCTGCTTTACAAGAGCTTCTGAAAGAAGCATTACACATAGAAAGAAACAACAACTAGTATTAGCCTTTCTAAAAATATACCAAAAAGTAAAGAGCATCAACATAAAGAAGAATTTACATCAATGAATGGATAAAACAGCCAGTTAACAAAAAATGGCACTAATCCTAAATTTAAAGTGACTAAATCCCCCAATTAAAAGATACAGCCAAAACCCAATGGTATGCTACATCCAGATCCATTTCACATGCAAGGATACACAAAGACTCAAAACAAAGGGATGGAGAAAGATTTACCAACCAAATGGAAAGCAAAAATAAATAAATAAATAAATAACAGGAGTTGCAATTCTCGAATCTGATAAAATAGATTTTAAAGCAACAAAGATATAGTGGTAAAACGATCAATGCAGCAATAAGAGCTAATGATCCTAACACCCAGATACATAGATACTTAGACTCAATGAGACAGAAAATTAATAAGGATATCAAGGACTCGACCTTAGATCCAGAACAAGTAAACTTAATATTTATAGAGCTCTCCACTTTAAACACACAAAATATACATTCTTGTCAACACCACATCACACCTACTCATAGGTTTAAATGAAATATTGATTGGCCATTATTAATACCCATTTCTTTTAGAATAAAGCAACATTTCCATTCTCTCTCCCTCTGTTTTTTCCTCTTTCTTCCTCTTCTTCACTCCTTTTTCTTTTTTTTCTTTCCTTCTCTCAAAAAAAGAAAAAAGAAATCAACTTGTAGACCTCTAGATCCAGGTCGGCAATGTCTCTCTCATTGCCTAATTTCCTTCCTTCTTTTCTCTTTCTCTCTCTCTCCCTCCCTTCCTTCCTCCCTCCTCCCTCCTTCCTCCCTCCCTTCCTCCCTTCCTGCCTTCCTAATAAAAAAAAAACTAAAAAATTAAAAAAAAAATGTTTGAGATGAGCCTGGCCAACATAGTAAAACCCCATCTCTACTAGAAATATAAAAATTGGCTAGGTGTGGTGACATGCACTCATGATCCCAGCAACTCAGGAGGCTGAAGCAGCAAAATCACTTGAACCCAAGAGGCATAGGTCATACTGAGCCAAGATCACACCACTACCCTCTGTCTAGCCTGGGCAACAGAGTAGACTCCATCTCATAAACAAAACAAAGAAAAAGAAAACAACAAAACAAGCAAACAAACAAATGTGCTTTCACTTTACCGGCTCATGCTGACTTGTTTCTTGAATGAGATTCAAGAACCCTCCCTTGGGGTCTGGATTGGGTTATTTTTCCTGTAACACAACTGCAGATTCTGAAGAGGGTCAGACTTGGGTCCTAAGATGAAGAGTCAGGAATGTGATAAGGGCAGCCATCAAGTCCCAGGGATCTGGGCTCATGGGGTCTGCTGGTCAGGAGGTGCCTGCTGA